>JAHDVE020001272.1:0-92567 GCA_022606495.2 Halesus radiatus
AACATTTGACAGTTGGCATCGACTAAAGTATGGTGTGTTTATTTATATGAATAAAGATGCCTGAAAGTCGATATACATCGTTGTTTTTTTTTTTCTAAACAGATATAACTTTGAGAGAAAGCAAACGAAGTTACCGCAATTATTCTTGATTATAGTTAACGACTAAGTAATTTATTAGACTAAAGGAATCACTAAACAGCGCTATAAAAACGTTACCATTTTTTTTATTAATATGTAGTATGTTTACAGTTAAATAGCAATTTATTTGACACGATTATTAACACTTCGCAGTGGGATCCTGTACTGTATACAATGTTCATATCAGGAATATAGGAACCGATTCATTCACCTTTTCATTTAGCGGTTAAGTCAATATCAAGGCGATAGTAGAAGCAGTAACGTAATTATTAACTTAACCCGTTGTTACCTTTGAGGTTTTACGGTCACGCTATTTGCCGAACTCAAATATCACACAAATAAATAACACGTGTAAACTACTTTTACCTCAGACAATCAACACTTCGAGATTTTCTTTGTAAATAGTCTGGGCCTATTTTTGGCTGGATTTTTATTACATGTGAGTGAATTTACGATGCGGGGGGTCTATCGCATTGGACAACTTGTCTGGTCCGTTGTCATGAGACGGGAGAGAGATTTTAGTAATATTACAGGTCAATGACATAACAACAGAACCTAGGTATTTTTGCTCTTATTTACCTGTACAAAGGTGTAAAAAATAACTATCGCATTGGACAACTTGTCTTGCTTGTTGTCATGAGACGGGTGGGGACATTTTAATACAGTAGTTCAATGATATTACAGTAATACCTATCTAAGTTTTGTCCCTATTTACCGCCACAAAGGTGTCATAAATCTTTTTTTTAAAATTAAACCGGTGTTTCTGGTGTTCGAAAGATGGCGTGAGCGCCTCATCAAAACACTCCGAGCGGATCGAATAACTAATTCGAAAGCTTTTCATCAATATTTATTTGGATTCCTCAATATTAAATACTGCTGTATTTAAATACACCTGGTACTAAGGTCAGTGATGGTGCTTTCGGAGTATCAGGATCTAAATGGGCGTTCGAGTTTTTCATGGAGGCAGTAGAGGACCCAGAGAAAATTAGGGGGCGTTGAGATGACATATTGAGGGCGTGGGCAGGTAAAAAAAAATATAGTCTACAAAATCCAAAAAAAAAAAACGCTAATCACGTACTAATAAAGCAAAGTAAACTTTAATATTAGTTCATTTTTGTTATTGTACGTATACAAAAATTCACATATTTCGGTAGTTCGGGAAGTGGATGAAAATGGAACTGAAAGATTCCATTACACTCAGATCTACATTAAATTATATGATACAAAAAAAATATTTTTGGATTGAAATTAAAAAAAAATTACTTTCGATTTCATATGAAATGTCTCATATATAAATACACATGAAGTTAATAAAACCCTGCTAAAAGCTTGAGAACCTATGGGATAAATCAACACACTAAAGTAAAGTCATTAAGGCCATCCACCGGCTAAAATTTTAACGAAATCACGCGCTCCTTATGCAGGTGGCGACAAGGTTTAAAATCCCGCTGTACATCGGCCGCATGTTTCGATTTCGGTAAAAAAACATCACCAAAATGCGTGTTTTATTATATTATGTAAAGCTCAGAAATAATCATTAAAATGTTTTAGGGTCATATTCTAAAAAACTTAATTTACCACCATGAACAATACGAAAATATGGGAAAAGGGGTTCATAAGTAGGAGATTTTGCGCTTTAAACATTTTTTTAATGTCTCATACTTTATTTTTTTCTAAGCTTATAAAAAGACATACCAAAAAAATGCACAGTTAAATGAAAGGCCAAGGTGTGATTTAATTGCAGTATTTAATTCAATCACCTATGATATTTCTAGGCCAACAAATTCTCAAACCGAAAACACACGATTTTGCATTACTTCCCATTGCATCGCCTTAAAAATACGAATTAAAAGTTAGATTAGGTTTTCTATTATACACAATTATTTATTTATATCTTTACTAATAAATAATACTTATATAAAAACTGAGTTTTTCAACAGAGATATTTAACATTTCAGATTTCACACTACTATTTGATTAGAAGCGTTTGCTTGTGAGTGGAAGAAGAGAGATTTATCATGTAATGTTTTAGTTTTGTTTCCTTGGCACAGGTAATTATCAAAATTAATTAAAATTATTTAGGGAACTTTGAAAGTTACATATGAGCAGTGGCGGCTTGTAACTTTTGAGTGAGATAGAGCGCTAAGATTGAAAAGTACGACGTTATTGATCTTGCTGAAGCAGAAAATGATTTTTAATTTTTTTCAACCTACCATTTAAATCTCCATACAAAAAATTGAAATTTTGAAAAAAATTAAAAATCATTTACAGCTTCAGAAACATCAATAAAGTCGTATTTTTCAATCTTAGCACTCTAGTTCACTCAAAAGTCACGAGCCGCCACTGGATCCGAGTATCTATAGTCTTTTAAAATTAATATAACTTGTTTTGGAGACTTTTGACACATATTCTCAATATTTCTATAGAAAAATTACAAAAGCAGAGTAGGGTGGTGATTTTTACAATAATAATAATAATAATAATATCTTTATTGTAATTTAACTATAACTAAAAGACATGTATAATATAATAATGTAAGTGTTGTTATGTAACGGCAGAAGGATCCTAGGAGGATTCTAGCTACTCGTGAATAATAACGGTAAAACGACGCCAGCGCCACGTTTGCCACAACGGTAGCTTGCACGCCCACGCTCCGGCACTTCCTTCCCACCCGGCTTCCGAATCACTTCCTTCTCACTCGGCTCGTAGAGCTCGCCACCAGGCCATTTTTGGATGCGGCTGCAAATTGCGACGCCAGCACAAGCATGGCGAATCAATACCCAGCGTATTAATCGACTTTATCCTTTCTACCCAGCACCAAAACATGATGTCTCGCCTTTACTACTTTTAAATTCTGTGACAACGATGTCTGTTCCGGATACCTGTTCCCTCCATCCGTCTGCCGCCACGAAGTAATCGTAAGCCTAATTTATATTCCCCTTTGTGTTGTAATTCTTTTAGACCACCCCTGTTAATCATGCCCGTTTAGAGAATATCAGAGAAAATAATCACCCATAACTTCCATTTGAGGTTAGGTTAGCTTTTGATCATTGTAGCATAACTTACCATGTATGTACCTTCTGCTGAAATAAACCCTGAGTCTGAAAGCATATAATAGCATCATTTGGCGTAGTATTAGAGTCCCCCGACCCCAATTATAAGACTGCCTATCGGCTTACGACCCTGCAGAGGAGATTCTTGGCCTGCCGAAACTGAGCTAGTCGAATGTCCAGAACCGAGCTCCCTGCCAAGACACCACCGCCAGGGTAAGTCTATACGAAGGAATTGTCCCCCGTAACCGCTCTGTCCCAACATTCCTCCTTTCCATCTCCTTCCCACAACTCCACCTTTCATTCCTTATATAACAGTGTACAGTGGTTTATAAAGTAAAATGCAAATAATATAATAACAGTTATATCAAAATTAATTAGGAAACATTCGAAAACAATAATTCTGATCGCAATCAATTTAGATTTCTTATTTGCTGAATTTTAATAACGGTAGACTCTTCGGTAAAAATCGGTTAGGTTCGGGGTAAGGGGGCTTTCTCCTAGTCTTATTGAAATTCTGAATGGCAATTGTCACTAAGTAAATTGTCATTAGATTGACATTGAATTTCTTCACTTTTTATTAGTGCCATCTGGTGCATGAAGGCGCTTAGAAATAGAGAAGCTTATACATTTTTTTGGATGTTATATATTTTTTTGATTGCTTTTGAAGTTTTTGAGAAGATTCGTAAAGAATGCAAGGCTGATGTAAGCGTAGTGAGCAAGATTAAGAAAGGGACGCTTAGATGTTTTGGGCATGTAGAGCGAATGAACGAAGAAAGGAGTGTAAGGAGAATATATGACGCGAATGTGAATGGAAGAAGAAGCCGGAGACGCCCGAGGAAGACATGGCACGATCAAGTGAATCAAATACTCGAGTCGGGCCATGTCAGAAGTCGAAATAACAGAGAGAATGTATGAGGCGTTGTATGAATGTGAATGAAGCAAGAAGTGTATGCCAAGATCGAGTTATTTGGCGGTCCGTCCTCTCTGCCTACCCCTGCGGAGAAACGGCGTGATGGTTAGTTAGTTAGTTAGTTAGCTTTTATTACATCAATCCATTTTGATTTCGCTGATGCCAAATAAAATTAATTTGTAATTTCATAGCTTCTAAATAATAAAGTTTTCTTGATTATTGATTTATTTAAGTAACAACATAATGCGCACTGAAAACCAACGTTTTTACTGACGTTAATATTTCAATAATGTATCAAATTTAAAAAAAAATTTAACCAAATTTAATAATCTTTTTATTAAGTTCAAACTGTTTGAAAATGGCCTTGAACGCTGAAACAGCTGTCACAATAAAAAAGAAACTAAAATACTTTCCAGAACTTAATAATGACATTATAAAATTTGATTTCGATTAAATTTCTAAAAAAATTAAACGGATTTCTACGAATTAAAAGTAATAATTCTTTGTTCATATTT
The DNA here is from genome assembly GCA_022606495.2 of Halesus radiatus. Taxonomy (NCBI): domain Eukaryota; kingdom Metazoa; phylum Arthropoda; class Insecta; order Trichoptera; family Limnephilidae; genus Halesus; species Halesus radiatus. The sequence goes on from JAHDVE020001272.1 coordinate 4,617, forward strand.
GTTTGTATGCTTAGGAACCATTAATCCTTCATTAAAATTGAGACGAGTATTGTAAGTGTGTTCTAGTCTATTTTATTATATATAGGGTTATTAATGTGCTGAAATATAATTTTGTACCACAGAATTGATCTTACTGAAAGAATTTTGAGGAATATGAGGAACTATGGAATATTATGCCTTTAATCGTATAAATTATTATGACCTAATAATTTAACCGCATGTGCTACAAAAATTTCATGGCTTCTGCAAGGTGTAGACATCCCTGATGTTAACGGCCTCCTTTGACGGCCTCCATGGTCGAGGGGTAAGGCTCTCGACTACGAATCCGAAGGTCGCGGGCTCAAATCCCGGCGTGCGCAAAAGTAAGTTTTATTTAATTAATTTGTGTTGTTTCACAATTAATTGATTTAAAAATAATAGATGGTATATTTGCGCACGTTCCAGAGTGGAAGATACTCTCAGTATCGCCCTGGTGAAAGACCACCATTCAGAATTGAAACGTTGCTTGAAATGGCTTTTAGCCGTGTTTGGTGACCAGATCTGAATAGCCAGGTATTTCCCCTTTTCGCCACCACCCTCTCCCCTTCTCGTTCTCTTCCCCAATACCTTCAGCCTCACAACATTTCCCAATTGGGAATGCCATAGTCCCACTGGCTTCAGACGGTTGGGAGCAGTTTGGGACTCTTGTGCGGTATTCATATAAAAAAAAAAAAATTAAAAAAAAAAAACAATCTCCAATAGGAGAGAATCCCTAGAGTGTTTCTTGGCTTTGTATAATTTTTATCCTATTTTTTTGTATTTCCCTTTCTCAGTATTTTGGGGCCTTCTTATAAGAAACGAGACCCTTAGCAATTGCATAATTTCCTCATTTATGAGTCAACTTTTTGAAGAGCTTTATAGTTTCCATCATCGGGATAGATGTGTTTTAACAAACCAATCAACCTCACAACCACAGTCATAATTTTTATTGAGCCAGTGAGATAGCATACTTAAATGATATGGATGTATTTGACAATAATCTAAACTTAGCAAATTTCAAAAGAAGGATGAGTGATTTGTTTCTGCCTGGTTTATAAATTATTGTGAACTACAACTTTTCACATTATTTACATATTTGTTATTAATGCTAATATTGACTTTGTGGATATTGCATTATTTATTTTTTCTGTTCCTTTATATTCCAGTGTATTTTTAACTTTGGTGCAGTTTTTTCTTTTTTTCTCATTTCAAGTGTAATAAACTTTTGCGAATGTTTTCTATTTTTTATTTTTATGTGATTTAAAAATGATGCATTTGTATGCAAGAGCCCTCTGGGCGTTTAAATAATGATATAAAAAATCACAATTAGGGTATTTTCACATGAACATAAATAACTGGATGATTTAAAATTAATTTTTCTAATTCTGACAATCGCACTAAAAATGTGGATCTGACAATCGCACTCCTGGATACATTAACCCCTAGATTCCTACCTTCATATTTTTTCCTTCCCTGAAATACCTCTCATTGCTTTCCTTAAAAAGACCCCCACACAGTAAAAAGAAAACGAAGTTGCCTACGTCCAATAAGATAAATATTTTTCTGTGCACATGAACAGTAAGAAAGATACAAAAATGTATTTCAACATGATGACATAAATTAAGTGACATATTTGCAAGTCTCTTTAAACCTTCGAGGCTTGTGTTGAAAACATCAAAAGAGATGTTATTTAGTCGAACCATGTCGCTTGTCATGCTGTGCTGCGCCAACACGTCTCTTCTGCCATATGGTATTCATAGCAGATCGTGGCCTATTAAATTTCCAAGGTTCTCTCTCTCTCGAAGACGTGGACCGCATCCGCTGCAGTCACAGCCGTTGTGCGCATATGATTCATAAATGGAGCCTAAACGATTTTGAACAATTCGGACAAGTGGACATATTCAAATAACAGAACACATTGTAGAAGAATGTCCTCTTCATCAGTTTCTATATGACACATCTGTGCAGAACCAAGTGACTCCAGATACCGTCGACTGGCTGAATAACCTCAACATCCCACTATAGTAATAATAATAATATTAATTGAAAAACTAAACTTCTTAAAAACTTAAGACAAGATTTTTGTGCATAGCGCAAAGGGTAACAATTATTTTTATAAACAATAATTATTATAATTTCTTCAAATGCTTGATAACTTTGTGGCATCATTATTAATTATAAAATTGAAAATACACTTTGTATATACCACTTTACTTAAAATATATAAATATTTCTAGATGTTTCGATAGCAATGCTATCATCTTCAGGAATAAATGAATACTAAAAAATAATTTCAAGTATGGAAAAATGATTATTATATTACTAGTGTTTCATTCAATAATTACTGTTTTTTATTATATTTCACCTGTAAACAACCAACTTTATTAGTATGAGAAAGGCTTGTAACGGCTAAATCCCTCAAATAGATGGCGTCGAGACAAATTACGTTTACATTTTATTGGTGAAAATTGCTTTGACTTGTCAAATATTTATTAATTGATAAACTAAAGTTCTTAAAAACTTAAGACAAGATTTTTGTGCATAGCGCACATGAAACACTAGTATATATTGATTAACTTGGCGGGTTTGCGATAAGCCGACGTAGCTCAACGGTAAAGCATCTGACCGGAAATCAGAAGGGTGCAGGTTCGAGTCCTGTCGGCGACATTTATCTTTGCTCGGAAAGGTTTTTTTCAATTTGGATGAGTGTTTCAGGCTAATAATTATTGTTTATAAAAATAATTGTTATAATAATAGTTCTTTATTCTAGAAGGTATGCAGGGATAGTGCAATTTAATACGTTCCATAAGAGATAATAATGCAAACAAATAAATAACAATAGGTTTGTAAAATATGAGGAAGAAAAAAAAGAAAAATATGGATAAAGATTACTTAGTAGAATGTGCAAAATAAGTTAATTCACTAAGAGAGAAAAAAAAAGAACAAGTTTATGGTGGATTTTTGACGGTCGCCTGTCTTCTAGGGGCCACCGATGAAGACTCCATAGGCTTCCCAAGTGCCCTGAAAGAGTGCACTCGTCTTTCCAGGAACATTTCTGTAGCGCTGCAGTATCTTGGTAGACGGAATAGTTGGCGATATGCATTATTGAAAGTGACTTTTATATTTTGCCATTGGGATGCGGTGTAATGCACCCACAGTTCTGACGTATATACAGAGATGTGCAGAATGTGTTGAACAATATTCTTTTGACGTTTGCGCTGCAAAGGTGAAAACGCCTTCACAGCTTACCTCCTCTAACGGATACCGCTCTTTTTTGTCTCTCCATATCCGCAATGTCCTTCAGGTCGTCTGTGATAATATGTTCCAAGTATTTGACGCTACAAACAACCTCCATTTTCCTTTCATCTAGCCATACTGAGGGTGTTGCATGATTTCGTTTTTACATTTGAAAGCCATAACGATTGATTTGAACGATTGACTATGACCTCCACCATACTAAGAATAAAAAGAATTAAATCGTGGTGCCGCCCCTTACAGTAGTTATTTGGTACAAAGAGCTCAGAGAGATTTTTTCATTAATTATTTACCTACTTAAATCACTTTTTGTTTACGTTTGCAATCTGTCTATTCTTACATTATTGTGTTCTATGTTTATCATTTGTCTATACTTGACATTTTTATTTTTTAGTTTTCTGTATATTCCTGATGAGGAAAGCTTCGCTTTCGAAACATGTTGACATGTATATATTAAAAAAGTGGTGATTACAAAGTAATATTTAATTGGTTTATTAATAATGACGCCACAGGGTGATTACCAATCTTTTGAAGAAATTATTTCAAAAATAAGTATATATTTTGCGTTTGAATATGTCAACAGTGAAACATCAAGGAAAAACTACTCTGCAAGAATTTTCCATCTAATTAAAATGCATTCACATCTATTGGCCGTATCAAGAACTACTTCAGTTTTATAAATAATAATGAATGTTTATCAAATTACAATTTAGAAGGTGCCTAAGTTAGTTAAATAATAAAATACAAATTTAGCGACATCTAGTTTCGCTTTACGACACTGATTAGTGAAATGCTGAAATAATGCTCTCACAAATCATGTACCTATCAAAAGAAAAACTCTGATTTTTTTAATCTGTGAAAGTAGCAGTGGTGGATTGGAAGCAATTTGCCTTGATACTGTAAAGACAAATATATGCCTAATCTTTCTTACATGAACATAAGGGAATAATAAGAGAATGAAAAGGCTAAACCTTTAGACATAAGAAAAATTTATATTTTACTGTGCCTGAAATATATATTTTCCAGATTAAAACTATTCCTAAAAAACGAAAATCGATTTAGTAACAGAATAAATAACGTACTTGAAGTACCTTTGTGTAAAACTAGGCTTGCGCGGAGACATGCTTTTTTTATTGCTCCTAAAATTTATACTTTACTATCTACAGAATGTAAGTGTCCAAACATATCGTCTTTAAACACATACGAAAATGTTATTAAAAACTGTATTGAAACCAAAGATATCAACCTTTTTCTGCTATACTTTATAATTTCTAGAATCTTATTAGTATTATGCAGTTATTATTTTAAATTACAAACTAGCAATATTTATAAACTTGTGAAGATATAGATAAGGAATATAGATATATATGTTTGTATATGAGTAAATATATATAAACAAATATAAAAAAATTAAAAAATTAATTCCATGAATTTTTTTTTTTTTACTGGCACTAATACCAAGTTTACCGACGCACTGGGCTTGCCTATGTGGGATTTTTTGCTATACCAGGGGTGTTAGTTGAAGTTTGCCGGTTTTACTCATAGATGTCGCTAGAGATATGTATACATTTCTATGGTTTGGCATCTATGTCATATTTTTCTATGGACATTAACCTTCAATGCCGAATCGTTGCTTTTCTTATTTCATCAAAACAAAAAAGCAGTTGAAGCTCATCGGTTGCTGGTAGAAACTTATGGTGAACATGCTCCAGTGATTAGAACATGTGAGACATGGTTTCGTCAATTTAAAAGTGGAGATTTCGATTTAACAGACAATGAACATCCTGGTGCAACGAAAAAGTTCGAAGACGAGGAATTGCAGGCGTTATTGGATGAAGACCCAACCCAATCGCAACAACAATTGGCCCAAACACTTAATGTGACCCGAAGAGCAATTTGCCAACGTTTAAAAGCCATGGAAAAGATCCAAAAGTATGGAAAATGGGTACCACACCAAATGAACGAGAGACAAATCGAAAAAACCGCCAAACCGCCTCATACAGCTAAAGTAGTGAAGAACACTCTCAAAGCATTGAATTGGGAAATATTATCGCACCCGCCGTACTCTCCAGACCTTGCCCCGTCCGACTATGACCTTTTCGCATCGATGGGACACTCACTCGCAGAGCAGCGCTTCGCCAATTTTGAAAAAGTCGAAAAATGCCTCGTCGAATGGTTTGCCTCGAAAGAGAATTTTTTTTTTGGAATGGTATCCATGATTTGCCTCAAAGATGGGCAAAATGTATAGAATCCGATGGTCAATACTTTGAATAAAAAAAAATTTAGATTCCCCTGAGAATTAAGCGTTTTCTTTATTGAAAAAACCGGCAAACTTCAACTAACACCCCTGGTATATTCAATACACATACATTTATAAACATGGATTCAAATATAAACATATAATTGGATATAAAAAAATTATATACTCGTATATAAAAAAATGTATCTATATTTATAAAAAGAATGTATCAAAAAATTAATAAATAAATAATTTAAAAAAAAAAATAATGCTTGGCTTAATTCTTAGAAATTTCATGGGATTTAGGAATATTTCAATCTTGAAAACTTTTTACACATCTTTAGTTCGTAGTCAAGTTGAATATAACTCCTCGGCCTGGTCCCCCATTTTAAAATACATTCAGATTCGATAGAAAAAATTCAACATAAATTCCTAAGACACATTAATTATAAACTCGGTATTCCCATTGAAAGCATTAACTATAATTACTTTATGAAAGAACTAAATTTACTAAATCTCTCAGATCGAAAATTATTTCCGACTCGATGTTCAAAATTGTAAATGGTGGTATAGAGAGCACTGATTTAATTAACCTCATTCAATTTCATACGAGAGCAACTCGTTCCAAAATCCTTTTAAAATGTGACAACACCAGGACTGAGCATTACAAACACTCTCTTGTACCTAGATTACATGAAGTTAGTAATAGATACGCAGATGCGGTGGATCTATTTAACTGCACGGAAGGTAAGTACGAGAAGACTATACTATCATATATTTTCAATCAATATTAATTTAACCAAAGTTTACTATATGTTTTATATGTGCGCATGTCTTTCACTTTTATATCTTTCATGAACTTTTATTGAATGTAATTGTACGATCCAATGCAACATTTAATAGTTAATCATTGTAGAAAATAATATTAACATAACCCAAATGAAACATGAAAACGGAAAAAGTGACAGAAAATAAAAATATTTCAGTCGCATCTGGGACTCGAACCCAGGACCTTTGCCTATCCGGAGCAACCGCTTTACCAACTTAGCTAATGAGACCAGTTCAATGTATGTCATCTTCATCGATATCATATCTCAAATTCAAGGTTTGTCAGTATTATTCTCCATTTTTTATCCCATATTATTGGCAGCTATCCCATATTATTAGCGGTTGTCCCGGATAGGCAGAGGTCCTGGGTTCGAGTCCCAGATGCGACTGAAATCTTGTTTTTTGTTGTTTTTTCCGGTTTCGTGTTTCATTTAGGTTATCTTAATATTATTTTCTATGAGTTTTTAAATCCAATGAAAATAATTAATAATTAAAAATTGAATAAATAATTGTATTAATAATATGTAATTTTATAAATATTTGAACAAAATGAATAAATAAATATATGGGTTCGAGTCCCAGATGCGACTGAAATCTTGTTTTTCGTTGTTTTTTCCGGTTTCGTGTTTCATTTAGGTAATGTTAATATTATTTTCTATGCGTTTTTAAATCTCAATAAAAATAATTGATAATTAAAAATTGAATAAATAATTGTATTAATAATCTGTAATTTTATAAATATTTGTTCGAAATTGAATAAATAAATATCTATTCGTATTCTCCACTTTATTAATACAAAGATATATATCTACATGTTTCGAAAGCGAGGTTTTCTTCATCAGGAGTATATTGAATACTTTAAGTAATAATGTCAAGTATAACAACTATTCTGAATTTGCAAATCGTATTTTAAAAACAATTTTGCTATAAATAAAGGTTTAAAAATTTTACATTCAAAACAGCAAGTTTACGATTAACAAATTTGATATTTAAAAAATCAGAAAAAAAACATTAATAGTGAATTCAATATAATTAACAATATTTTTTTTTTAAATAGCTGTCTCTTGAATTTATTTTCATATTGATATTGATAATAAAAATAATTTCTTTTTTTAATTTCTAATGTAAATTTGTCATTCAATGTTTTATAATAATTTTATTAACATTTTTGATTAATTACTTACCTACTTTAATCAATTTTTGTTTATGTTTATAATTTGTCTATTCTTACAGTATTGTGTTCTAATTTTTATCATTTGTCTATACTTGACATTATTTTTAGTATTCTACTCCTGATGAAGAAAGCATCGCTTTTGAAACATATAGATATCTTTGTATTAATAAAGTGGTGAATACGAAGTATATTATTTAATTAATTTATTAATAATGACGCCACAAAGTGAATACCAATCGATTGAAGAAAGTACAAATAAATACCTAGTCACTAAAAATGGATATTACCATGTCAAGTAACGTTTCGATTTACAATGGTTGTCTTTCTCCAGGGCGATACTGAGAATATCAGCCTCTCAGAAACGTGCCGAAAATTTACTTTACAAAATACTGTATTTATTTATTTAATATTTTTCGACATAACACGTCATTTTTTTATGTGCGCAATCTGGTTTTCGAATACGCAATCTCTACATTCGTATACAGAGATCTTAACCGCTCGACCACGGAGGTCATGGAATATTATCAGTATATTATCTGAACAATACAATTTTTTTATTAAAACCGATGGTATGTTGCAAAAAAAGCAGTGTTGTGTTACCTTTTATTTATTTTTCAAAAAGGTAGTGTTATGTTACCTTTTACGTAATTTTCTAAAAAGTAGTGTTATGTTACCTTTTAGGTATTTTTCAAAAAAGTTGTGTTATGTTATCTTTAAGGTATTTTTCAAAAAAGTAGTGTTATGTTACCTTTAAAGTATTTTTCAAAAAAGTAGTGTTATGTTACCTTTAAGGTATTTTTCAAAAAAGTAGTGTTATGTTACCTTTTAGGTATTTTTCAAAAAAGTAGTGTTATGTTACCTCTTACGTACTTTTCAAAAAAGTAGTGTTGTGTTACCTTTTAGGTATTTTTCAAAAAAGTGGTAGATGCATGATTTATTTATTTGATATATTTTTGTTTGTATATTATTTCTATTTTTTTTTATAAATCGAAAACGATTGACAAGTACGCGGCGTTTTCAAGATGAAGTTAGCTGCGTTCCATTGTATGGCTTTTCAGGCTTATCAAAAACATAGACAAATAAATATTAAGAATTATCTTATATGATATTGAAATAAAAATATTAAAATTCGCAAAATTTGCAAATTTTGCGTTTAAATGACGAAATTCTGGTAAAAAAATTCGCATTATCAAAAACGCATTATTTCCACGTATCTACAAATCGCTAATACGGCCCTGGATTCATATTTTAATAATCATTGATGTCGTTACAAGTATTGAATAGAGCATTCACTTCCCTAAACAGTTTACACACAGTACAAAGCATTACTCGTTCCCCTTTGTTCGTAGCTAAACACAATATTGTGTCATAAATAATCTATAGTAATTATTTATAAATCATACCTATAGTCCAGAAAGAAAGGTCATTTAACTTATTTAAAATAGTTTTTGTTTTATTAAATATACAAACTTGTGTTAGATTGATAAGATTTTGAAGGTTTTATAGACAATTGTAATGGAAGATCACACGAGTAATACGTTTTTTGAAGAACCTCTGGAAACAAGCATCAGAAATCAGTATATCGCTGCTCTTATAGGTAAGAATTTATTTATTTATTCTTAAATTTAAAAAACAAAAACATTACGACAATCCTGTGTTGAGATGAGCGGCTTTACAATTTAATAATAATCAGTAAATACTAATAAGTAAATAATAATGCATGAATAAAAATAAGTAAATATTAATAAGTAAAATAAATTGGCAAATCTCTCATTTTTCTGTATATACTTGCTTACAATATCACCAGCATCAAAAATTGATAAATGAAATACGACATGCTTGAAAAATTATGTATCTGCTTGGGGGTGCTTTGTAAAAATACTTAAATATGGGTGAATTAGGAAAGGGTTCTAATTTGTGTAATATACTGTCCAGAAGAAATGATATACTGTAATTGTGGGATAATTTATAAAGAATTAATCACAACCTATAGCTGTGGGATTAACTGTTAGAAACAAGTAATTAACTATAAACTGTCAACATTATCTTTTCTCTGTATATAAAAAGAAGGTTTGTCTGTCTATCTGTCTTAGATTTTCTAGAAAATTACTAAGCCGGTTTCGCTGAAAATGGCACAGTTTATTCTTATTAGTGCCAGGAAGGTTTAAAGAGTATGAATGAAATTCAACATGTAATACTGTTGCTATAACGTTTTAAATTATTGTGAAAAACATCGAACCCGCCATGTTGTATTGAGGTTAGCCCGTAGATATACCACTGTACTTAGCCACAGTTTACATACTCAAAAGAAGGTTTGTTTGAGTAAAACATTTTCATAATGGAAAACGCAAGTAGGTACCTACTTAATAACTTTATTATTAGATTAGATTTAGAAAAAATAATTTTTTGGAATGAAATAAAATTTACAAATGAATGTTTATTTGTTTAAAGATAGTAATAGTAGTCACAAGGCATTACTTTCGCTGTCAAATCAATTATGGCACCCGAACGACAAGCAAGAATTCATAACTTCATAATTTTTTTTTTTTTTAATTCCGATCGAGGCCTGTGGGATAATCTTTGAATAATTAATAATAAAATGTAATTTTGGAATTAAATGTCAAGAATGAATTGATGCTGTGAGATAAACTTTCAAGACTTGATAATAAACTATGATTGTGGGATAAACCATTAAAAATACTTTTAAAAACTCGACAAGTTCGAAAAATGAATTTATGAACATATTCAAATTTTATACCCCATTTGATGCAAGGATGTTTAAGAGGAACGGCTGTGCGGCCTGTTTCATAAGAAACTTAATTTTGAATCTGAGACCAAAATACCCATCTGAACAGAATGATAGATTTTTTTTTAATTAAGGTTCAGTAAATATCTAGTACGGATTAGGAGTATTTTATTAATTTTTGTTTTAAATTATGAAGTATATGCCATGAAAAAAAATATAATTTTCATAATTTTAGAGGCAACCTAGAAAAATATTTGGGGGGTTTACTGTATTTTTTTTTTAATTATCATATTTGAAATATAAATATGATTATGTAAATAAATATATAAAAAAAAACATTAAAAAAACCTTCTTTAATTTAATTTAAAGTCATAATGCTTATTTTAATATTGTTTAAATTTTGTATTTTATATTTAATTACATTTTTAAAGCAGGCGGGGTAAAAAATTTATTTTTTTTATATTATCGTTACCCCCTAAATAATTATTAAGGGTAATTTATCACCAAAAATCAATTCCTTTAGTGGCCCATATTTCATAATGTAAAACAAAAATAAATAAATTACTTCTAATCCGAACTAGATTGACGGCCTCCATGGTCGAAGGGTAAGGCTCTCGACCATGCGGGTAAGGATAAGTCGCGGGTTCAAATCCCGGCGTGGCATAGTAAATTTTATTTAATTAATTTGTGCTATTTCATAATTAATTGATCTAAAAATAATATATAGTATATTTGCGAACGTTCCAGAGTGGAAGATACTCTCAGTATCGCCCTCGTGAGAAAGACCGCCATTCAGAAATGGCTTTTAGCCGTGTTTGGTGACCAGATCTGAATAGCCAGGTATTTCCCCACCTACCTCTTCCCCTTCTTGAATAAATGTGTTTTATTTTCGTAATATTGATAATATCGACGTGGAAGCCATTCGATTCAACACTAAAAAACCATAATTAACGATACCTCACTCGGCATACTTGTGAAACGAGTGTATTTTTAAAAAAATCCTCTTTCCCATTCCCCCTAGAGGGATGTTCCGTCACTTTAATTTGGGCGTATTAATTGTTTTTTGTGTTTAATTCGTAGAACTCGATTTAATTATTTTTTTTTTATTTATTGTAAATCAAATTTAATAATGCAATTATTAAGTTCTGCAACTATTTTTTTTATTATTATTATTATTATTATTTAATTGTAAAATAAATACATATCAACAAAAAAAAAAACCCTCTGTCCGTTTTCACGGGAGTGCAAAATCTACCGGAAACTACCAACGAACAACCTAGGTACTATAATTTTTTTTTTTTAAATTAAAGTAATACGATGTTTTATGTCCATTCCAGCCAGCATCAGCACTCTGTGCTACGGCTGCGCAGTCGGCTGGGTGTCTCCCTCCCTGCTGTATCTCCAGGCTCCCGACTCACCCCTGGGCGCGCCGCTGACTGACTCCGAGTCCGCCTGGGTCGCCTCCGTGCTATGCATCGGCGCGCTGATTGGCACCCCCGTCTTTGGCCTGCTGAGCGACAAGCTTGGTCGACGGTGGGCTGGGCTGCTCATAGCCGTGCCTTACTCTGTGAGTAAAAGCTATATTTGGGCAGCTCGCCTTAGACTTTCAGCAAGAGCGATCGCTGCGCCTTACACTGTAAGTTTTTTTTTTTTAATTTTAAGAAAGGAGAGGAAGTTCTGGGAAGCAAAAGATGGGTAGAAATCTGCTGGTGAGTACGTCCAAGAGTAATAGACATATTCATCCGTCCCAACTGCTGCGGTGCGAGCCAATGGATCGAGAAAGCCCGGCTGGAGAGGTCAAGAGTTTCCCTCAGCCGGCCTCTCCCAATTCGTCCCACCATTCAGTTGGTGGGCAGACGTACGCATCCCCTGCCAATAATGCGTTGACAGCTTAATGCTTAGTTGACAGTTCAGTTGACAGCCGTACTCGCGTCTGTGCTGTAACTGGTGTTATTTGTTTACAGCTTTGCTGGATTTTGAAGCTCGCCGTGCCAACCGTGGGTGGACTGCTGGCAGCCAGGGTTCTGGTCGGCATCGGCGGAGGAGGAAGTCTCCTGATAGCCCCTTTGTACTGCTCCGAGATCGGTAGTCCCAGGATCCGAGGAGCTCTCGGCTCCCTCGCAGTCCTGACCATCAATGCTGGGATCCTTGTGGACTTTGCGATCGGAGCCTGGGTTTCATACTACCCATTCCTGTGGATTAATCTCGTAATTCCTGTCGCGTATGCAGTTGGGTTCTTCTTTATGCCGGAAACTCCGACTTTCTTAGTGAAGCAGAAAAAATATAAGGTAAAATTATTATGAGACTTATACCCCCCATTACCTTAGTGAGCTGGCTTAAATATATAACAAAAAATATTCACATAAAACAAAGCTTACAATTCTTTTAAATAAATTAAATAATAGCCCAACGGTGGCAATAGGCAGCCCGCTCACTGGGTAGAGAAGATTATCTGCACACGTATGCACCTCTAACCGCAGTTGACAAGTATGCCATTAAAAAAATTATATAGTTTAGTTGTATACTGCCCTGAAGAAGCTACGGTAGTGGCGAAACCCGTTCGGCAAAAGTATATAACAAATAAAAGTGATGTAAACAAAGTTATTGTTTTTTTTTTTTTTTAATTAAAAATAAAAATTTTAAAGTTTTAAAACAAAAAATTTAAAAAATTAATTTTTGTAATAAATTAAAATTACAATTTTTTTTTTTTAAACAATAAAAAAATAAGATTCCAGAAACGCAAAAAGGTAGTCTGTTATTCTTATCGATACACGCTTAACAACAATCTGCCACAATGTATTTAAGTAGGCACTTTCCATTCGATGATTCACTCAAGTGCAAATCTCATCGACAATTAAAGCTGATATTCATGTTTTTGATTGAGTGCTTTGATAAGTTGTCTTTGATGTTTACTTTCTATAATTATAATACGCAGATCAACTTGAGATGGAAAATTCGATATCGATCACAATCTAAAGTGGTCGCAACTTTCGTAATGATTGCATAATGAGAGAGATCACTAATCTATTTGATTTATTTATTTACTAGCTTATGCGTACTATTTTTTATTAATAAAGTTATGAATTTGTGTATTCTTGATTGTCGTTTGGGTGCTATAATTGATTTGACAGGAAAAATACTATATCTAAACAATTATATAAACTAAATATAAATTCATAAACTAAAGTTCTTAAAAACTTAAGACAAGATTTTTGTGCATAGCGCAAAGGGTAACGATTATTTTTATAAACAATAATTATTAGCCTGAAACACTCATCCAAATTGAAAAAAAATCTGACCGGCAATCAGAAGGGTGCAGGTTCGAGTCCTGTCGGCGACATTTATCTTTGCTCGGAAAGGTTTTTTTCAATTTGGATGAGTGTTTCAGGCTAATAATTATTGTTTATAAAAATAATTATAAAAACACTTATTCATTTAAAAAAGTATATTTCATTCCAAACATTTTTTTAAAAACACATCTAAATAATAAGGGACTTATGTAGGTACGTACTTGTGTTTTCCATTTTGAAAATATTCTACCCGAACAAACCTTCTTTTTTTGAATATGTAATCTCTGGCTAACCAAAGCGGTATATTTATGGGGTAACCTCAATACAACATGGCGGTTTCAATGTTTTTCATTTTTATTTTAAAATGTTATTGCAACAGTTTAACATATTGGATTTCTTTCAAATTACTCTCTAAACCTTCTCAGCGCTAATAAGAACAAACTGTGCTATTTTCAGCGAAACCGATAGACAAACATTCATTTTTGTATATAAAGATCAATCTGGAGTTAGCTCACATCATCGTATGTTCCAAAAAAATACGAACGTTAATATATGAACCAGCAAATTAAAACCCACTGCCGCGGCTTTTGCTGCATTTTCGGTATTGCACATCCCCGCGCTGATAAAACAGAACAGTTTTGAACACACGTAAAAAGGACACAGTATGTTCATCGTGATATAAATTGAATTATAGACTCTTGCGTATGAGGGGAAATTACCATTTCTACTATTCGCGTCTACACGGCGATTAACATAGGACTATAGGACATTAATTCTGTAATATATAACAAACATTAACATAATTTGAAAAGCGTGTTATTTTAAATTAACTTTAAATTAATATTTGTAGCAGGCATAGTTTAATATTTCTTTTTAAAAATATACGTAATTATTATTGAATCATTGAAGAATTTAATTTTACCAAATTTCAAATTAAACATGACTGGAAGAGTCAGAAAAAAGATATTAGTCGCATCTCGGAATCAAACCCGGGACCTCTTTCTTTTCAGCTACTAATTTTTATATTTTTTATTGTGTTCAAGTTTAATTTGTAGAGCTCCATTTAAAAGAAAAAAGAATTGTATAAATCACTATTTAATATATAAATAACAACATGTTTCGGAAGCGTAGCTTCCCTCATCGGGATACGCACAAATAACAACGAAAGAATAGACAAATTACGAACATTTATTTTTAGAAACGGTTCAATTTTAAAAAAAAGTTTTGTTAGCTAATTATTAATACGCGTAACAGCTGTTTTGGCTTCCGAAATGCATTATTAAACCTATCGCAGTGAGGAGCTACCGGCATCTGTTTTTCCTCCTTCAAATAACCCGGGCCTCTTCAATGCCCGAATTTATAAATCCCCTCCTATAGCCCCTACCTTGGTCCACTTTCTTGACACTGGGTGACATTGAATTTTATTGGGTGTATAGTTAAACGGCCTGGTATATGAGAGATTTGTATGTGTTTGATTTTTTCCTTATTCGCAATCTGATTGTTAAGCATTTCATAATTTGTTAAGTGTTCTTTTGTGATCCCTATATATATTTGACATAATATGGGAGATCAAAATCAGTGATAAAGTTTTTTATGACATAAATGATTATTCGGTAATGTGTCAGTTGTTTCCTATCTTGGAAGACGATGAATTTTATCACAGTTGGTTATTCAGATTTATAACACTCTGATAAGATTAAAGACAAAAATGGGTCACTTTAGGAATTCCGTTTATGTACCGAGATGAATAAATTAATTACTTTTTTTATATGATAACAAATGATTTTCTCTTCTATCTGGATCCAATGGGTCTATGGCATCTCAAATTAGTGAGTGGTAGGAACTATTTCAATGCTAGGAGCGCAATTCCCGTTCTTTTTAAGGAAGATTCCTTATATTTTTCCTTAGGCTTAAAAATTTCCTGATTAACTGCGGTTCCGGTTCTCTCGGATGACAGCTGTCAGCTGTTGTTAAGCCAATGACATTCATTAAAAATATCAATATTAGCGTACTTTTAACAAGAGAAAAACTCAATATTAAGTATGTTACCAATTGCATTATTATTTATGTACCAGACGTAATCTGGCACACAAGCGAACTGTAGAGGCCGACTGATCCCAATCTACGGAGCGAGGCTGGGAGGGGAGGTAGCACTCCTACCGTTCCTTTTGCAAGGAGGAACGGTACTGACGACAACGACTTTTGTTAACCTTGTCCGAGGCAGTTGCTTATTGGGTCCAGTCCGAAGCAGTATTCCGATGGGGGTAAGCAATGGTCAGAGTTAAACAAGGCAGAGAAAGGTACTTGTCAGGCTGGCGGTCGAATGCTAACTCCCGCAAACTGGCGTTTGCAGGCTATTTATGGTGGTCTACCAAGCGCAGACCGCCGGTGACGTGTAGATGCCTGAAAAGTCTGTCTATCTCCCACTAGCCGTACTGCTCTAACGATTTATTTCAGTCATTTCAGTTTGGGCGGTCTGGGACAACAAGCTCGCTACATATATCAACAGACAACAATAATTTAATAATAAGTGTGCCGCTTCAAATATTCCGGGAGAGGCGGGACGTCCGATACAATTTACTTTAAACATTATTAGTTAGTAAACATTATTCAACATTATGTAGATGTTGACATTTTCGGCACAGTACTTCACAATGTTTGCAATTCATGGTAGGCGCGGCATAGGGGAGAGTCGGTCCGACCGGACTGAATCCAATGAATCCAACTCCGAAGGCGGTGGACTCACTCCGAGTTCGCAAATCCGGATTCACTCGTTCCGAACTCACACTCAAGGAACGCCCAAGGTTTTGTTTTGGAGTCGGAAACTATTCAATAGCGTAATTTGAACGATTTTTGCTTATGGAACGGCGGATCCGGGCGGACCGAAAGGAACAAAGGACCGAGGAATCCAGTCCGTGTGGCTGAACTCGGAATTGGAACTGAGTTCGTAAAATAAGTGGAATGACCCACCTCTACGGTCGGCATAGATTAACCACGGCGGAAAATGTCACTTTTAAAATTAGTAACAAAAAAAGTCATCACTGTCTAATGAGGTATCTGAGTTAAAGGACGTATTTATGATATTAAAAAATAAATTAAAAATGTATTCCAATGCATTATTTATAAAAACGCAACGGTAAATGATTAAACATACTTTTCTCCACTTTAAAAATCATATTTGTATTTTAAATATTTTGTAAAACATACAATGGGACGGTCAGAAAAAAGTAATATTTCTGATTAGATTTTGATAAATGCTAAGCCTATGTAAATTTATAAAATACTTAATAAATATTTTTCTATTTAAAAACACCATGTTTATCGTATCGCGTAATAATACTATCATTATTTTGAATTAATAAATAATAACCCTCCGACGTCCCTCTCCCCCTTAAGAAGAAAACACAGATACAGACAAAAGCAATATACATTATCAGAAGAATTCACCTGCAGCCCGACCATTTCTCACAGATTGACATGGCACAGATAAATAAACCGTTACAATTAATATAATAAATAATGATACTTTATACAATTTCTTCAAATGATTTGTATTCACTTTGTGGCGTCATTATTAATAAATGAAATAAAAAATATACTTAGTATTCACCACTTCACAAATATACATTCATATCAAAATATTTCGAAAACGATGCTCTCTTCATCGGGAATATATACAATACTAAAAATAGTAATGTCAAGTATAGACAAATGATAAATATTAGAATATTTTTAAGAAAAAACTTATAATACATTTTACAAGTAAGTAAATATGTAACAATTATTTTTATAAACAATAATTATTAGCCTGAAACACTCATCCAAATTGAAAAAAACCTTTCCGAGCAAAGATAAATGTCGCCGACAGGACTCGAAATCATCTATTTGAGGGATTTAGCCGTTACAAGCCTCTTCATACTAATAAAGTTGGTTGTTTACAGGTGAAAATATAATAAAACAGTAATTATTGAATGAAACACTAGTATATATTGATTAACTTGGCGGGTTTGCGATAAGCCGACGTAGCTCAACGGTAGAGCATCTGACCGGACATCAGAAGGGTGCAGGTTCGAGTCCTGTCGGCGACATTTATCTTTACTCGGAAAGGTTTTTTCAATTTGGATGAGTGTTTCAGGCTAATAATTATTGTTTATAAAAATAATTGTTACCCCTTGCGCTATGCACAAAAATCTTGTCTTAAGTTTTTAAGAACTTTAGTTTATCAATTAATAAGTAAATATGTTTTTATACATACGTTTTGTGTATAAAAATTTCTTTTAATTGTTTTTTTTTTTTAATTAGTGTATAGACACCAGAATATCATTTTCATGGTAGTACTCTTGAAATTCATTAAATGTATAATAAACCATAATAGTACTCCCTCTCTAAACACGAGAATTTCTCAATTAGGGAGATATACATTTAAAAAAGAGAAACTAAAAGGATTATATAAATAAATCGAAAACATTTTTAGTACTTACACACCTTCTTTTATTTCCATGTAAACAATGTTGTTAATTATATTTCTATCCATACTTATATATATATATATAAAAATCAATGTAAGCTTGTTTGTTTGTTTGTCCTCGATTTTCTCGAAAACTACTGGACCGGTTTCACTAAAAATAGCACAGTTTGTTCTTATTAGTGCCGGGAAGGTTTAGAGAGTAGTTTGAATGAAATCCGATATGTAAAACTGTTGCAAAAACGTTTAAAAATTAATATGAAAAACATTGAATCCGCCATGTTTTAATTTAGGTTTTCCCATAGATATAACACTCTGGTTAGCCACAGACTACATATTCAAAAGAAGAAGGTTTTTTTAGGTAGAATATTTTCAAAATGGAAAACACGAGTAGGTACCTGCTTAAGAACTTTATGATTTAGATATATTTTGAAAAAAATAAACGTTTTGAATGAAATAAAATATTCTTTTTTTTATTTCTTGTATCGTTCTGTCAAATCAATTATTATACCCGAGCAAGGTCAGGTACATATCAGCTAGTACATAATAAATATATTTTTCATTCTCATAACGTTATGTCTTTATCTAGGAAGCGGCCGAGACAATAGCTTGGCTTAGAAAGATCTCTCCAGAAGACCCCGTAACTCTAGGAGTCCTGTCCAATCTGAAACACGAAGACCTCCTCGCATCAAAAAACTCTACTGAAGAGACTTCGCTGAAGGATATTGGTATAAACAAATTTCTAATTTGCTTAGTGGCCAGGTCTTAATCCCCAGGGGTTTCGCAACCTTCCTCAATCCTCTCTATTTTCTCTTCCCGCTTACTGAATATTATTTCTTTATATTCTTTCAATTTTATTCTTCATTACCCCACAATAAAAAAAGTAAAGGTAATAGAAAAATCAACCTAAAATTGACATCTAAAACTTATTTCAACTCATCTCAAAAATTAACAGGGCAACTGTTTTGTGAGGTTGCAAAAACTTAGTTGCATTAGCTTAGGAAGTTACAAAAAAATTTAATGTGTGTTGACAATTTCCCTGTTTTGTACATTCTCCACTGTATCTCTACACCAGGCACTTGCACTCAATGTAAATAACACAAACCAATCTATCTCGTGTCCTCAGATATTGAAGAAATTAATGCTGATTTTCTTGCATTATAGAGCCCCGAGTCGATGGAGCCGAGCAAGGAGGATTGCAAGTCAAAACTCCAGAAATTACACCTTGGAAGTTTTTCGGTCAGATTTTTAAATTTTTATCCGTACTTGAGAATGTAAGACAAGGCAACAGCTTTCAATAAATTGTATGTGAAAGAAAGCACGGGTTCTAATCCCAAAACCATAAGCCAACAAGATATTGGTACAATATTCAATGAAATAGAGAAAGTAGACACACTAACAAATTTGGTTACAGTTGATCACAGCCAGGTTTAATTCATATACTCCTATATAGACCTAGATTGCGAAAGCTTAAAGACTTTACCTATTCTGATTCCAGTGACTTCTCGCGTCACAATGAGGGCATTTGGAGTCTGCTTCGTGCTCATTAGCATCCAAGGCTACATCGGGATGTTCGCCATCAACAATTTCGCCACCGTGATCTTCAAGGATGCTGGTAGCTCCTTGTCTCCTGGCAACGCCGCCATCGTGGTGGGTGCCCTGCAGCTAGTGGGGTCATACGGATCCATTCTCTTGGTGGAAAGACTGGGGAGGAAGGTGAGAAACACGCTTGATGATTTTCAAGACCAAAGAACAACTGATCATTTTGGTGTGGATCAACGGATATAATTGAACAAAAATCTTTAAAGGCCAGTAAGAAAGCTGCCGGATTCACGATTTATTTGTTTGCAACGATATCAAAAAGATGAGTTAGCAAGGAATCGGGAAATCCTGTCCAAGTCCAGATTTCAACATCGAAGTGTCCAACATTTCTTAAAGTAGATATGTTTAATTTTATAAATACTGTTTCTCTTATATTATTCATACTATGCAGAATTGCACCATCCTCTCAAATGCTGGAACAAACATTAATTAATGAATTAAGCAATATACTTTGTATTCATCACTTTATTAATACACAGATGCTTTTCTTTGAGATGCTTTCTTCATCAGGAATATATGGAATACTCCTAATGAAGAAGGCATCGCTTTTGAAACATGTAGATAGATATCTGTGAATTAATAAAGTGGTGAATACAAAGTATATTATTTAATTTATCTATTAAGAATGACCCCACAAAGTGAATACCAATCGTTGGAAGAAATTACGGACATTAAATGTCATTGTAAACATTTACTATAATCAAAATTACAGTAAGTTAGTTAGGTCTTTATTACAAATGCAAATTGTGTGTTGTTAATGTAGTTAATGTACTGTGAATGTTAATTGTGTATTTTAAATATTAAGTATGTTTGTTTCTAAAAACTGTACTGCAGGTTCTGCATGTGATCCCACGATGAGTTTCTTAACTCTTGGGAATACAATGCATAATGTTTTTTTTTTTTTTTTTCATATATTAATGAAAGTGGTACTTGTTTCCGCAGAAATATGTGATATTATGTTGATAATGGACAGTGCTAAGTTGGAGCGAAACGTCAAATCGTCAATGAACATCATATGATGAGAAACAATTCGATAGGAAAATCAACAACGCAAAACACAGTAAAAATTTGTTTTATCGTATTTTTATTTATCTAGATCCTTTTCATCACCTCCGCCACCCTCGTCTCCGTGGCCATGGCCACGCTGGGCACCTACTTCCACTTCAAGAACCTGGACTACGACGTGTCCAGCGTGGGCTGGATCCCCGTGCTGGCTCTCTCCGTCGGCGTGGCCATTTACTCTCTCGGGGCTGGACCTGTACCCTTCGTCATCACCAACGAGGTCTTCATGGTTCAGGTCGGTTGATGCTCAATCTATCTAATAATAATAATATTTATTAACTGATAAACTAAAGTTCTTAAAAACTTAAGACAAGATTTTTGTGCATAGCGCAAAGGGTAACAATTATTTTTTATAAACAATAATTATTATCCTGAAACACTCATCCAAATTGATAAAAACCTTTCCGAGCAAAGATAAATGTCGCCGACAGGACTCGAACCTGCACCCTTCTGATTGCCGGTCAGATGCTCTACCATTGAGCTACGTCGGCTTATCGGAAAGGTTTTTTTCAATTTGGATGAGTGTTTCAGGCTAATAATTATTGTTTATAAAAATAATAATAATATTTATTTATTTGAAACAAGTTTAGTTCATATTAAGTGCCATTATACAAAAATAGAAGTGAAAAAAGCTAGTATTGACACAGTATGGTATAAGTATAATGATTAAGTATAAAGAGATGTGAACAATAGTACAGGAAATAAAAACAATTGTGTGCCAGATAATTTGAGTATAGTATAATAAATAATATAGAATAAAAGTTAAGTTCAAAGAATAAGAAAAAAAGTATAGAGTAATCGTTTACATATACCAGATAATTTGAGTATAGTATAATAGTCAAGTACTTATGAAAAGATGAGAAAAACAAATATTATAGAGTAAACAATTATGTATATGTGTTTGATAGGTAGAAAAAAATTGATTCAAAATTGAGTACTAAAAATCTATTCAATATAGATATATATACGACCTGCATTTTGTCGATGGAAGCAAATTAATCACGGGAAGTGTCCTCAGTTGGGAAAGTGGAATATTGTGGTATCACCCTGGAAATTCTATGATCATTGTTTTTTTGGTTTGATCCGACTAGCTGGAAAAATTCCAAGCATCCTCCACACCTTCTCCTACCCATTGCCAACTTCTCACAATCTCAAACAATTTTTTTAAATGAGAATGCCTTTTGTTCCACAAGCTCCGGGCAAGTGGGACTCTTTTACATAGAAATAACTATTTAAAAAGAATTATGTCTTACTTGCAACTACAAAATTCGATTTATCTACAAGAAAGAACAGTGAACTCATTATGACATTTCAAGAAATTAAAATTTTATAGCTATGAAAACACTTTGCTAAACAATTGGTTTGAGTCTCGGATATCCATACGATTGGTGACTAAAGTGACCTTTGTCATGATTAAAGTTCACTCCATAAAACGCCAGATGGCCTCAATTCTGATAACTATGGAAAATATTTCAATTTGAGTAATAGGTAATTCCAGTCCATTTTTATTTTTACTTTTTAATCAATAATGATGATCAAATTTAAATTATATTTCTTTTTTTTCTAAAGTTAGTTTTCATAGTTAAAATAATTTTAAATGTTTAAATTTTTCAAAGCCCTCCAAAACGCTCCAAATCTACGACCGGTCGGTTTTGATCAGTTTTGAAGTTAGAATGTCAAATTTCAAAACAAGGATGAGCTTTACCGTACATAATTTTATATTCTATTCATAGTAAACCATAGCTAAACATAAATAATAAAATTATATACCTTTAACGAAACTATAATTCAAAAAATAATAATAGTATTGAGCACTAACATTATCATAATATCCAAATCGATAATAGGTTTGCTCATGAATACTCTGATTTCTTTCATTAATGATATATATATATTTATTTTTCTTAATATTGAACAAATATTATAGAGCTTAATTAAAGTCACCCAAATTAAGTTTAAGTGTCTCCAAAACTAAAAAAAAAATACGTATTTAAAATACAAAACAAAATCGAAAAATAAAAATGTCCACAATGCAAAAACGGAATGCGTACGTGACGTCAGATGTACCGAATGCAACGGTACCAACGTAACAAAGTGTTTTGATGAGATGATTTTTTAAACAGTTTTAAATAAAAATGTATAAATTCTACATATATAATAAAAGTTACATATTTAGAATCGGCGTTTGCTGATCTATATGAATATATATTTTAAAGCCGTTATATTTTTCACTGGAATTACTTATTCTGGGGCTGTAATGAAAAACTGCCTCTTTCCAAAAATCGAATTTTTCAGCAGAGCCTAAAACCGCTACCGTCTCTCACAAACATAATGCTACAAACATTCATTGGACAAATAATATTGTAAAATTTTGCAAACACGACGATTTCCTTTATATCCTTGAATCTGTCCTTCAAAACATTTAAACATTTTGCAAGTATGGAGAAGACCTTATTGAATCCTCTTCCCGATTCAATTTCCGGCCAGGAAAACAAATAAATCATTCCTTCCTCTGTTTTTTGGCGACTGTTAAATACAATATGTCAATCTTAAATAAAGCATCTGTATTTAACCACTGTTAGCACAAGAATCTTTGTTGGCTTACCTTTTGTTAAACTTCCTTTGTATATATATTTGTATTAAAAGATGTTTGTTTCTTACAAACAAATAAATAAATATTTTTATAAACAATAATTATTAGCCTGAAACACTAATCCAAATTGAAAAAAACCTTTCCGAGCAAAGATAAATGTCGCCGACAGGACTCGAACCTGCACCCTTCTGATGTCCGGTCAGATGCTCTACCGTTGAGCTACGTCGGCTTATCACAAACCCGCCAAGTTAATCAATATATACTAGTGTTTCATTCAATAATTACTGTTTTATTATATTTTCACCTGTAAACAACCAACTTTTATTAGTATGAGAAAGGCTTGTAACGGCTAAATCCCTCAAATAGTTGGCGTCGAGACAAATTATGTCTACATTTTATTGGTGAAAATTGCTTTGACTTGTCAAATATTTATTAATTTGCTCGGAAAGGTTTTTTTCAATTTGGATTAGTGTTTCAGGCTAATAATTATTGTTTATAAAAATAATTGTTACCCTTTGCGATATGCACAAAAATCTTGTCTTAAGTTTTTAAGAACTTTAGTTTATCAATTAATAAATAAATAAATCTTAAGCAAAATAGTGTGTTTGGCAGAAAAAAATATTATTCACAAAATTTCTATTGGAAATAGTACACATTGCCATAACATAAAAAATAGTCACTTTTTCGGAGTAGTATACATATTTTTTTTGATGGAAATAGTATATTTTATAAAAAAATGTGTTTCTTAAGATAAAAAATAAAATGATTTTATCATTTTATCGTAAAAATAGTAATTCCAGTCGATTCCTTAGCCTCGAATTAACCTAACTGAATACATAACTCAATTTCGCCCATTTTGAAAATAGGCAGTTTTCCATTAGAGCCCCACAAATTTGAAGAAATCTAATAAAAGTTATTTTTTTTAAACTTTTTTTTTTATTTCTTACAAGTGTTTTACAAAAAATTCTTGGTAGTGTATACCTTATCAGAAAAGACCATTTCTTGCATCTGATAAGGGAGCCACGATGCTTAATTTTGTAGATACGAGTACACACTATTTCAATTTGATTCTATTTATAAAATTATATGCACGAAATATTTACAAATGTAATTTGTTTTTAAAGGAGATTTCAATATTATTTATTTGTTCTGGTCAATGCAATTTTTTTATGGCTTGGAAAATATAACGGTTTTGCATTTGAGTTGTTTTAAAATTAGGTGTTATAAATTGATTCCATTTCTCATATTCTCTACACATTTTTATAATAGAAAATTGCTTAAATATATCTTCAACATTTGGTACTGTAAACAGTGTGAAAAGTGATTTCGTTGAGAAGGTGGAATTTTTCAAAGTATTACTTTTATAAAAATGATTTTTTTTTATTAAAAAAAACCTTTGTAACTTTTTTCCACTTATTTATTTTCGACCGGACCGGTTTCACCCTATCACGGGCATCCTCAGACTGGTACAATGAATACTAAATCTATGGTATATGTAGCATATAAGTAAGGTTACACTATATGTGTAGTAACAGTATATAACCATGAATGAAAATAGGAAGCACATGCAAAATACCAGGATAAAATGTAACTGGGAATTTTTGTCCCAGACATCCAAGGCGAACTCTTAGAAGATATTACCCTGATGTGCACCTATCATAACATAATAAAATATTTTTAAAAAAACCCAACATAAAATGTACCTGGTTATCCGTAGTTCATGTGACTAGGGGACAAAACTGCTATAAAAGTTCATCTTAGCAAACAAGACGGAAATTACAGGTAAATCACAAAACTAGAAAGAACCATCTGTTTAAATAAAAGCTGACGAATTACTTTATATAATTAAAAAAAAAACCATAGATTCAGTAAATAAACACAATGTAATCCGTCTTCCAGAGGGTAATAAACCAACAGGAAAGTAGTTTTTAAAAACACAATAAACAGTACCGTCAGCAATAAAATAAATTTCAAACAATAAAAACAATATTAAAAAAGCAGGGAACTCACTCTCACCCATGCTATATATACCATAGATTTAGTATTCATTGTACCAGTCTGAGGATGCCCGTGATAGGGTGAAACCGGTCCGGTCGAAAATGAATAAGTGGAAAAAAGTTACAAAGGTTTTTTTTAATCAAAAAAATTCATTTTAATATGGAATTCCACCATGAATTGACAGTTTCAAAATTAGAAATATTACTTTTATGATGATTCTTTGTGAAACTTTTACGGAATTTAAATTATTTTTATAAGATCCTCCCCAACCAATAATTCCGTAGATAAGAAAATAGTGAACAAGGGCATAGTACGCATTTTTGGTTATTTTTGTATTTAAGATATTTCTTAGCCTAACGAATTCCTTATTCTCTTTACTAGCCCTGTGATGTGTCTATTCCATTTTGAGTGTTGATCAATGCTCACACCGAGGTATTTAATTTCGGAAAAAGAGCTCATACTCGTATATAGTACACTTATCATTTTTATCGAATAAAGCAATCACTTTGTGGCTTGACATTATAATGTAAATGAAAGAATTTTTTTGTTTTGAATCATTTCATTTTATTTATATGTATGCATTATCGACCGGTTTCAGTTGAACTCAACCTCCATCTGGAACGTACACATATAAACTGATTTACGTACACATTTAACAGTTTGTTTGTCGAGTTGAAATTTAAACTTAATTT
This sequence comes from Halesus radiatus, assembly GCA_022606495.2. Lineage (NCBI taxonomy): Eukaryota > Metazoa > Arthropoda > Insecta > Trichoptera > Limnephilidae > Halesus > Halesus radiatus. The sequence goes on from JAHDVE020001272.1 coordinate 30,579, forward strand.
GGGTGACTTTAAACTCTATAATTGTTGGTTAATATAAAAAAACTATTATTAATTAAATAAATTAGAGTATTCATGAGCAAATCAATTATCAATACGGATATTATGATAATGTTAATGCTCAATACTATTGATACAAGCCATAAGTGCGGGAAACGCCGATTTATTCTAATCCATAATACGGTACCCGAGGTCTGTCTACCTGAGGGTAATTTACAAACGCCCGGCTTTAAATCCCGGGAATTTTGCAGTCGCCAGAAGAAGGCAGTTAAGGGGATTAACAGCGAACGAATTAAAATACACCGAGCCACAGTTCGGAGTTCACGAAGGAACCCGAAGAAGAGTTCGGATGTGATTAAAAAGGGGGACTTTGGCCGAAGCAAAGTCAGTAGTGGACAGAGACGAGTCAGTAGAGACCGTCCGGCCAGTGGTCGTAGTCGAGACTCCCGTCTCCTACAAAGCAAGCAGGCCACTTGCATCCCCAGCCTGAGACGCTGCGGAAAACTCGGCAGGAACCGCCGAACCCCAACGCCCACCGTTCGAGTGCAGTCGAGTGCCCTTCGCCTCCTGCCTTCCAGCGCCGTGATCCCATCAAGGCACATATCCACCACCGCAGGAATCACCACCGGGCAGCAGTCGAGCGCCTCTGGCATCCTGCTGATCATCCTCTTGAACCGTCTGAAACCGGTCGTCAAGTGAAAGCCGAAACGCGTGTCCGCTCAACACCAAAACCTCCCCCTACCGGAAGTACCACCTGCTCTCTGAGGCTTCCAACACCAACATCGAGACGACTGGTAATCTCCCACTGGACCGTGTGCAGATTACCCGTAAAAACAGTTCGTGTAATTAAGTGACACCCACAATACCTACCAGTTAAGAATGTATTTTACATTGTGAATTAATAAAATACTTGACACTCAACGAAGTTACCTGTTTCTACTGAACCCCAATGACCCCATCATGTCACTATTATTATTCTTTAATTAAAATTTCTAAAAATGTACATAATTTTCTTACTTTTTTTTTTTTTACAGTAACTCCACATAGGAGACCCTGAGGGAAATAATTTCCCTCAAGGCCTATAACATCTTTGGGGATGCTGTGTGAACGAATCGTAGAAGCGACCTGTTCTTATGTGACAAATGTCAACCGTGTGCAAATGTTGGGCGCGCGTTTGGCGTGTTTCCCGACTATGCACCGGTGCCGAAGGGATCAATGACGCTAGTTCCTCAGAGCATCTTCCATTAAAATACCGGTAGAACAAGGACAGCATTCCCACCTGACGTCTGTGCTCCAAAGATTGCAACCCGTTTATTAAATGTTGATTAAATGATGTACGGCACAGCTCATCCTTGTTTTGACATTTGCCATTCTGCTGATCGAAACCGACTGGCCGTAATTTTGGTGCGTTTCGGAGAGCTTTGTAAAATTTAAAATGAAAACTAACTTTAGAAAAACAACGGTATATACTGATATTTAAGTTTGAACATCTTTATTGATTTTAAAAAATTGGACTGGAGTTCCTTATTATTACCATTTACAAATATTTATACGTAGTTATTTACAATATCGTGAACTACGAACACTAATGAACAATTTTGTTTTTCTGCAAAAGGCTTTAGGTGGGTGCTAACAGGCTAGCTCCGCTACGTAAGTCGTCCTACTTGTCCAGGATAGTTTCAATGATGAAGACGCCGCATGTTCTAATTTTTTTTTTTTCCAGGCTCGTGGAATAGCCACAACTATCATCATATTTTGGCTTTGGGTGACCGCTTTCATCGTGGCCCAGTTCTATACCTCTGTCCAGGATGCCATCGGCTCTGACGGCATCTTCTGGGCCTTCGCGGTCATCGCCATCTCAGGGTCCATCTTCTGCTTCTTCGTGGTGCCAGAGACCAAGGGGAAGTCATTGGACGAGATCCTACCGCACTTCGATAAGAAACTGAAAAAGGAGGGACAGAAGGGAGAAGTTGGTGGATTGCTATAAAAAGACAATATTATTTTGGATCTATTTATTTTTATTTTTATTACTTAATATGACATTTAAATAATTGTTAAAAATTATCTATATATTAGAGAGTGCCTGTGTTTGTCGTGATATTATTTAACATGTAATAAAAACTGTTATATAAAGCCCTACAGTAGCAGCCCGCTCATTGGGTAGAGAAGATTCTCCACATTTATGCACCTCTAACCACAGTTGACACAGGAAGAGGGAGAAATGTTCCCTGACACTGTATACAAAAATTTATACAATACGATATATAAAAACTGTTATGGATTGGAAATAAAACGTTGACATTTAATGAAGAGGAACAATTTTTTTCAATACTATGGCACCACCAAAACATATCTAAATAATAAAGTTATTAAGTTGGTACCTACTTGTGTTATTCATTTAGAAAATATTTTACCCTAACAAACCTTCTTCTTTTGAATATGTAATCTGTGGCTAACCAGAGTGGTATATCTATGGGCTAACCTCAATACAACATGGCCGGTTCAATGTTTTTCATAATAATTTTAAAACGTTATACCAACAGTTATACATATTCGATTTCATTTTAACTACTCTCTAAATCTTCTTGGCACTAATAAGAACAACCTGTGCTATTTTCAGCGAAACCAGCTGATTAATTTTCGAGAAAATCGAGGACAGACAGACATACAAACATTCATTTTTTTGTATGAAGATTGATTTAACGTCTAATAAATTGATGTTTTGATACATGCATTTCAGAAACGCAAAAAATTTCCTTTCCATGTAAATCCTCCATGCAAACATTAGATAATAAAAAAAGGTTAAATTAAAAAAATTCTTATAATACGAAATAGAAGCATCTCCTTTCTGGAAGTATTAAGCCAGAAGGCCGTTTGGTTAAAGTCAAAAATATGCATTAGGACCCTTGTTTTTTTTTTTTAAATCATAATTTCGTTTGTCATATAAAATCTTTTAAACTATCTAAGCGCTCTTATTTTTTGTTTACTTTTAAATGTCAGAGTGTAGTTATATTTTAAAAAAGAAAATTTGTTTTGCAAACATTCCAGCATTACGAATAACTTGATAACGTTTGATAACCTAATTTTACTATCACCAATAGATTGCTTGCATATCACCTTTATCTTATAGGATTAGCAATATTTCTTACATATAAGTTATGTGAGATAACCGTATATACACAAAGAGACCCAAATTAGTCATAATTGAGAATTGTAAAAAAAAAGCAATAAAAAATTACATTATAACCTCAAGTAATAACTTCTTTTAACATTCCACATAACATGTTTAATAACTGAAGGTGTATTCAGATCTACCAGCAGAACAGTACAGTACAGGCACAGCAAAGACGTGTGTTTTCACATTACACCAGCACAATACAACAAGACACAGCACACACGCGACTATCTAGCTTTAACTTTGTTTAATGCCTAACTAAATAAAAAAAAAAGCAAATGACGTTCCCCGTTCGTCCTAATCCTCCTTCTCTTTTTCCCGTTACGTACTTTCCGCCTGACTACATTCTCTAAATCCATAGTCGCACTGACTCCTCCAGGCAACAATCATCTTAAACGGTATCATATAAATAAAAATTGACCAACCAATACGATGCGAAAAGTCCCGATAAACTACTTTTTTGTAGTTTGTCTAACGGGAGCTTGTTATTCAAAACTCAAAATTAACAAATAAAGTTACAAAAAAATATATATATATATTGATAAGAAAGGACGAGGGAGTGACACGTTGGTCGTCAGTGATAAGAAAGGACGAAAAGCCCCACGCGAGGGCGACCAGTGATAAGAGGGAAAGAGGATGGGTCCCCACGTTACAGCTCCAGTGATAGAGAACCACCCAGGTGGGCGTCAGTGATAAGAGGGGATAGGTTAACTTGCCTCGAGGCTAGATGCGGGGCTGATCTCAGGGTCCACCAGGTTAGCTCAATTGGTAGAGGCATCACAACTCTGTCTCAAGTCGGAGATCGGCCGCAGCCTTATATCGGGAAGTAACTAGCTACCTGTGAAAAGAAGCGTGCTTTCTGGACAGGGTTTATTTTACGGAGGAAACATTTACAGGCAATTACATTCGGGGTATACAACAAGGGGCAGGTGAATCTCAAATCAGCATAATATTCAACAGGACACAGTTTTACAGCACATAAAAGAGAGTGAAACAATTTCTGCTTACAAGAGGTGGTCTGCGACGGGAGTCACGATCCCTTCAGCGTAAAAGGTGTGTTGTCTAGGGACTCTGGATCTCACACGTACGACGTCAGACAGGACACAGCGAGTTAGGGCACCGGTCACTGGCTTTAATATTTAGGTTCAATGCAAGATAACAAGTTACAATGTACTCTTGCAAGATCAGCAAGGACGCCAGATAACTATGCAGAGGGGCCGGCGCCCGAAGGCACGCCGTACTACCTCGCTGCACGACTGCTGGGATCTGCGTCTGGATTAGTAATGGCGGCTAGCGGGCGCTTGCTTAGCGGGGCCCACGCCGTAATGGCCGTCGGAAGCTATTTCCGCCGTTTCGCGGGTCAAAAACAACGATAGCCGGCCGGAAACGTGTCGCTATTGGTCCGGAGCGTGAAGTTTAGCAACCAGCGGCTAGAACGTATTCTACAAACGACTAGATTATTTTATTGTGTTGTAGCTGATCTTGTTACATAACAATATGCCTATATAAAATAAAAACATAATAACCATACGTAACAAACTTAAAACATAAATATTTCTCAAGAACGTTACTCAAAAATATTTCTACAAAACTATATATCGTAAAAAATAGATAAAATAAAAACATAAACGATAGCAATAAATCATATATAAAATAATGTTTCCTTATTATCTAATACAAATAGCTTCATTCAACTAGCCAATTTTTCAATATATTTATTAATTAAATAATTAAAATATACTTTGGATACACCACTTTTATTAAAATATTTCTACATGTTTCGACAGCAATGCTGTCAACCTCAGGAATATATGAATATTAAAAAATAATTTCAAGTTTTGACAAATGATAAAAAATTTGAAAAATATTTAATAATTTAACAATATTTCTATCATTTGTCTATACCTGAAATTATTTTGTAGTATTCATATATTCCTGAGGATGACAGCATTGCTGTCGAAACATGTAGAAATATTTATATATTTTAATAAAAGTGGTGTATACATTTTAATTATTTAATTAATAATGACGCCACAAAGTTACAAATCGTTTGAAGAAATTATATTTATTAATTGTTTAGTTTTAACACAGCTTTTTTTATTTATTTCAGAGGGTAACATATTTATACAGCTAGGAATCATGTGTTCTAAAGTTCTTTGTCCATATTTGTTTGTATGCTTAGGAACCATTAATCCTTCATTAAAATTGAGAGGAGTATTGTAAGTGTGCTCTAGTCTATTTGTATTAAATACAGGGTTATTAATGTGCTGCAAAATAATTTTGTACCACAGAATTGCTCTTACTGGAAGAATTTTGAGACTCTGATAAAAGTATGGAATATTACGCCTTTGTTCGTATAAACTTTTATGGACTAATAATTTAACCGATGAATATGACATTGTATTGTAGTGGTGGGCGAAGCGGCTCGGTTTAGTGAGCCGGATCACTAAATCAGCTCTTTGTAGTCTACCGGTTCGGTGATCCGGCTCGATTGAACGACGGTTCGCGTCCCCCCGCACCATGCTCTGTCCCTCGCTCCCTTGGCCATCCTAAAGACGTCCTTAAGACGCTCTTATACGATACTTTTTTCGTCCCGTTTTCATGTGGATTGTCTTTACAGAGAGCTGATTTAGTGATCCGGATCACTAAACCGAGCCGCTTCGCCCACCACTATTGTATTGGATATATTGCATACCTTCTGGTATTTTTATAAATCTTACAGTATTAATGTTCTAGAGTCCTATGTAAATCGCCGTATAGACAATGAACATACTGGGTCCTTTTTATGTATGTTAAAACTAAACTTTATGTATGGTAAACTTAAAAAATGCACCAAAAACCTGCAGCAGCGGGTGTTAATCTGCTAGTTATGTGAACATTACAGTTTACAGGTCGCAGATGGTAATTTTTCAGTGCTGCTGGAGCAACTAAATTAGTGCTTCAATTTAAACAGCCTTCACTGCTATGATGGCATTCCTACCGAAATTTCGGTAGATCTACCAAACTTCATTGAAAATCTACCGAAAAAACACTTGAAAAATAGGTTATTCGTAGTTCATTTAACAATTTTTCAATATTTTCTCTTGGAAAAACAAATTCGCATTTATATTGATGTGCAAACACCTTTATTTGAATAGTATTGATTTGCTAACACATTAGCAAACTTTGCGCAACAGCTATCGAGTAGGGGCGGGTACAAATTTCAAAATACGTCATTATTGTTAAAAAAAATCCAATAAATTCTTACCTGCCGCTTTTTGTAAATCTACCGAATTTTCCGATTGTTTTTATGTTTAATCTGTAAAACTCCATTTAATTTTTTTTTGAAATTTAATGCAATCAAATTTAATAATGTTATTATTAAATTCTCAGTATGTTTACACTATCAAAACAACATAACACATTTAAATAGAGAATAGAGAATTTTAATTATTTTACAACTAAATAGGTTTTACCGGTAATAAATCATTTTAAACACCTTCCAAATTAGAATTGGGTGGGTGTAAATAAAATCGTATAAGTAAGTCGTCGGAATGTGGATTAACCGCAGTTTTAAAATTGCCTTGGACGACCAAACAGCTGTCGCAAAAATAAAAACTAAAATAGTCCCATCTACCGATTTGCAGTTTTGCGCTATGGCATCACTTCACTGGTCTTCAATCTTAAATAATCATCAATATCATCATCCAGGATGGTTAATCTTGTCCATAACGAGATAAGATAAATTCATTCAAAATATATCGCAAACTAACACTATTTTTTATTTTTTAAATCTCAAATGAAAGTGTTACACTTTTTGTGATTGAAATAATATCAGCAGTAAACGTGATTTAATTAGTGTTTAGTTTTGTTATCTTTACTCTACGAGTTATAAAAAGGTTCAATATAGACACCTCGAGGTCTTTTACAAGTATGTTTTTTACCACTGATACTAAAAAGAGTTCATTGAAATTGGGGAGACCGCCGAAATCAGTTTAGTTCCGCATAGTGGTGTAAACATGAAAATAGTGTTAGTGGTTTTATCGGTGAAGTTAAAATGTTACGTTTAGTGATTTTGAATTAAAGGTTGTTATTTTAAATAACATGCATCCATCAACAAGTAGTCCAGTGGTTGGAGATACATACTACAGAGAAGATGCTTCAACGAGTGTTCGAAATCAATACTTTGCTGCAATAATCGGTAAAAAGTGTATTATTAATTACCTTTTTAAAACATATTTATGAGTGAAACCTAACTTTAAGGTGCTGTAAAAACACGGCGTACTGAATGTTGTAACTGATGTTTAGGTTAAAACATCTAAACAAACCAAAAATAAATTTAAATGGTGAAGAAATCTAAAAACATTTTGCATTGCTCGTCTTTTTTCCGTGTTTGACAGCTAGTAGCAATCTTTGTTTGTATTTTGCGCATGCGCAATCAAAATCTAACATACTACTCCCATCTGTGTATTTTTTTATAAAGCATTCTTATTATGTTTTGTAATGCGAAGTAATTCTGTTTTTGGTTTGAAAATTTGATGGTTTAGAAACATAGATAATAATAATAGTGATAATTATGACTCCAGTGTTTAAATAATGGGTTTAAAAGTATATATTTATAAAGATCAGCAAACGCCGATTCTGAATATACAATTTTTATTATATATAATTATTCGCAGAATTTATAAATCCATTATTTAAAAGTGAATAAATAATCATCTCATCAAAACAACTTGTTATGTTACTACCATTGTATTTGGAACATCTGACGTCATGTGCGTATTCTGTTTTTGTATTAGTATGGACATTTTTATTTTTCTCTTTTGTTTTGTTTTTTTTTTAGTTTTGGCGAAATTTAAATTTAATTTGGGTGACTTTAATTTCTACAATTGTTGTTCAATATAAAAAAAAATTATTATTAGTGAAATAAGTTAGAGTATTCATGAGCAAACCAATTATCAATACGGATATTATGATAATATTAATGCTCAATACTATTATTGTTCTTTTAGTTAAAGTTTCTAAAAGGGTACATAATTTTATTAATTATGTTTAGTTATGGTTTACTATGAATATATTATAAAATTATGTACGGTAAAGTTCATCCTTGTTTTGACATTTGACAATATAACCTCAAAATTGATCAAAACCGACCGACCATAGATTTGGAGCGTTTTTGCGGACTTTGAAAAATTGAAACTTTGAAAAATATTATAACTATGAAAACTAACTTTGGAAAAAAAACGAAATATACCACTATTTAAATCTGAATGTCATTATTAATAAAAAATAATAATAAAAACTGCACTGGAGTTGCTTATTGGATGACTTGTATATTGTTTTTGTGAAAAATCACACCTCAAGGGCGCTGTACAAATATTAGTTGCTAGGGTTTATCTTATTGTGTACAAACAGATACAGACACATAATTACCTGCACCTGACAGGTCACTACAGATTAAAACGTTAAATTACAAATTTTTCGCTGGAGAAGATATGATTTTGAATGCACAGGACACAATATAAGAAAACACTGCACATTGCATGATATTGCAGTTACTGTTTAAATCATATTTGTCACTGCTATTATATTTATTAGAAGATTATTGGCTGTAGAGTAGGTATTTATTTGAAACATTATTTTATTTGTGATATTCGATAATAATTATTTACATTTACAAATATTTTTGGTTGATAGTAGATGGTTAAATTAAATACTGCAATTAGAACACATCTTGACCTTTGAATTAACCAGGCATTTTTAGGCGAGCCTTTTTACAAGCCTAGAAAGAAACAAAAAAAATATGTTAAAAAAATTATGTCTAAAATATCCTACTTTTTCGAATATTGTCATATTGTTCAATTGGAAAATTAGGTTTTTTTAGGATAAGAATTTTTTTATATTTATGACAGAATAAAAAAAAATAAAAAACGCATTTCGGTGATGTTTTTTGATCGAAATTGAAACGTGCAGCCGGTGGTAAGGGAATTTCAACCTTTTCACTACCTATTAATTGTTTTTGTGTTGAATTCGCAGAACTCTATTTTTTATTTATTTTTTTATTTAATTTAAATGAAATTTAATAATGTTATTATTTAGTTCTGCAAGTATTTTTAGTTTTTATTATTGTGACAACTGTTGGACGATGGAGTATAAAAATAAATGTTCATGTTTCCAGTAAGCTTAAGCGTCTTCTGCTATGGATCCGCCATCGGGTGGGTCTCTCCCTCCATGGAGCAGCTCCAGGGTGGGACCTCCCCGCTCGGAAGCGCCCTCACCGCCTCCGAGGTAGCCGCGGTGGCCTCGCTGTTCTGCGTGGGCGGGCTTGCCGGCTCGCTGGTTTCAGGTGCCTTGGTTGATAGACTTGGAAGGTGGTGGACGGGTCTTATCATTGCTATACCATATGCTGTAAGTTATTTAGTTGGTGTCTTGTGTTTACCAGTTACCGCCTCCTCTCATGCTATCAAACTCGCTCGCTTTGGGAATCTTATCGGGAATCTTAATCAAATTTATTTGACTAGACTTTTGCTTATTTGGTATTAGTGTTTGTTCCCGCCAGTAAGTCCTAGATCTTCCCAATGTTGTAATTCTTGGACTTTTGAATGGATTTCTCGAGAAAATTTTGACGTGGATGGGCGATTTTTACTCAAACTACATAAAAAAAACACTATCGTTGTTAAAACAAAAGTTAATGAATTTAGGATAAGTGCCCAGATTACTTCACACAATTCCCTCGCTATAACGGAGACCAGGCTAGAACCACAGCTTTCATCACATCTACCGGCTTAGTAAAAATACCAATACCAGTTCCAGATCCAGAGTAGGATGGGTCCTCATAGCAGTTCACAACAAAATTTCTTCAAAAAATGTATATGGTAAATTGTGTTTTTAAGGAGCAATAAAAAAGCATGTTTCTGCGTAAGCCTAGTTTTACATAGAGATAATTATTTATTCTGTTACTGACGCGATTTTCGTTTTTCGGAAATGGTTTTTTTTCTGTTAAACATATATTTTAAACACTGTAAACAATATTTTTTTCTTATATCTGACAGTTCAGCCTCATAAAATAATTGTACGGAAAATAAGGTACTTTTTTATGTAACATTATTTTTAATATTCATTTGTGGATGTTTTAAATGGTTTAATGTTGTAATTTAAAGTATTATAAATACGATTGCACCAATAATGATTGCACCAATGCACGGAATACCAATTTCATTATTTTGGTATCAAGTATGTTATTTTAATGTTTAAAAATGTACGTTAAATCCTTTAATTCACTTACAAGCTGTAACAGACGTGTATTCATTCTACATTTTTTGAGATGTCGATGCCACTGAGACGAAACGATTACTCAGCTTTAATAAGGAACCTTATCACTGTGCACGTACGAGATTCGCATTAGTTTAATCGATTCATTTGTTTTATAGTTTTGTTTTTCATCTTTCCATGGGATCTGTTATAACTGTACGCATGTGAGATTTTCGATTAGTTTTAATAGATTCATCTGGGTTTTAGTTTTGTTGATCATGTTTTACAGGCCTTTCATTCCTGAAAAATGATTGCCTCCATTAAGAATACCCCTAAATGTGGAACGGATATAAAATACTTCTAAATAAATAGAGAAACAACTGGTGCAGAGAATTAGTTATCTTCCAAGATCCCGAAACCCTCCACATCTGCTGCATCGCCAAGCCTCTGGACTCTGCCTGAAGAATCCTGGGACCTACCTAGTAAAGGGTATCTGGCCTTACTTGGACCCGCCAGGACCAGGATCAGGCAGAGAACTTCCTCATCCAGTGCTCCAACTTATAGCACTGGGCTCGAGAGATCAGAAGAGTGGCACCCTTATAAGGCATCCCCAGAAGAGATTGAGCGTATTTGGACCTAGCATCCTATATTTACAGTTTGGTCATACAAACATCCAGAACCACATATGTCGAGTACATAAGCTTTTCTGCATGATTTATCTTTTGAGTTGGCTATCTATTTATACTTCCTGAATATTTAATTTACTCTATTCCCTGAACTCATTTCTGTACAATTATGGCATGAAATAGGGTTGCAAGTATTGCTATGGAACCTTATATTTTGGTTAGTTAGAGGTGCCGTCCTTTTGGTATTATAGAATTGTTACAATCGGGGATCTTATATGCATCAATTTTCTTTTTTTTTAGCTTTTTTAATTAGACCAGAGGCATGTGACCATTTTAGTAAAGAAAGTAAATCTTGCTGTAACAATTTTATTGCAGTATCCTAATTTCCATGGGTTATACAAGTGCTGTATCATCAGCGTATACATAATGTTTGACAAATAGAAATATTTTTTTCTCAAGAGATACAAATGTAATATACAGTGTTGGACCTAAAATTGATCCTTGTGGAACTCCTGTTGTGACATTTCTTCTTTTACTGAATTTGTCTGATATTTTTACCTGGATTTGGCGGTTGGTTGGGAAGTTTTTTGAATAGTTTGAGTGTTTTTCCTTTTATCCTTATTTCCTCTAAAATATTTAACTTGAAGAATAATTTGAATTACTGCCTTTATGCTTTTACTACTGTGTCTACGCAAATATTACTTGCACTTCTCCATGACAATAGTCCATATGTGATTATGGATTGAGAAACAGCAAAATATAATCAAAAACTGAAATGTCAAAAAATGAAAAAAGCGTTGTTTGTCAATTTTACCGACATTCAAATGTGACAAAGGTTGAAACAGTCTTTGAGAAGGTATTTCAATGTAATATATTTTTTTTAAGATATGCTGGATCCTCAAACTAACAGCCAGCTCCGTATACATGTTATACGTCGCAAGGGTATTTGCCGGAGCTGGTGGCGGAGGAAGTATGCTCCTGGCTCCCCTATACTGCTTGGAGATCGGCAGCCTCGGGGTCCGGGGGGCTCTGGGGTCCATGACCGTCCTGTTTCTGAATGCTGGAGTTCTGTTCGCCTTCATCATCGGGTCATATCTGCCCTACACAACGGTATTATGGATCCATCTGTCACTGCCAGTTGTGTACTTCATCGGGTTCTACCTCATGCCGGAGACACCGACTTTCTTGGTGAAGAAGGAAAAGTATGAGGTACTTATTCAATTTTATGTATATGGTATAACATGATATTACAGACATATCTTCATAGAAGTTTATTTGGAGTAAAAAAAGTAAAACTCTGAAACATAAAGAGCACGTTTACATGTCACCACTACGCATTGGCTGGTCCCTTACTGTCAATACTGTGGGAATGGGATTGAGCACACCACATGGTATACACCGTTCCAGAAAACACTCTGACCAGTGGCGATATGTGGAAGCGTTTTTTTTTTTACAATTTTTCAAATGTATTTGAGAATCTAATCCCCTTCACTGACAAACTAACATTATGTTTTCTTTTGGGAGATTTCCAGGAAGCTGCCAAAGCCATCGCATGGCTCAGAAACACCTCCATCGGGGATCCTGTGACCTACGGCGTCCTCTCAAACCTTAAAGAAGAAGTGAAATTAGCTTCCAAGGACAAGGAATCTTCTGTAAAAGATTTTGGTGAGTGTTATAATTTTTATTTCTCTATTGAAGGATACTGCCTCTTTGTGCCTTGTACTAATCCTTATCGGGATCTGAATACCTCCGATAACGTACTCAGCACATTAGGTGGTCCATGGCTCACAGGTTGGAACTTCGGTTAGCTTGGGCAGTGTGACTTTATCATCTCAGGGAAAAGGTGGAAATTTCGTTACCAATCTGGGTTATCATTACCACTTCAAATGAAACGACAATATTACATCAGATATAAATATATTGACTTTTTCACAAAGGGTGTACTTATCTACGGAATCTAATGACTCAGTTAATTTGTTGGATACCTTGGCATAGTGATAACATGGGTAACGTAGGCAAATTTCTTGACGCCATTAGAAGCAGTGGGCGGCGCCTGTGGCCGCTGGTGAGTGAGCCTTGTTAAAGGTGTGTCAAGAGACGTTGGTGAAGAGCAGTGTGCGGCGCGTTACGGGTTTCTTGGTGGAATTGGAAGCAGTAGGCGGCTCCTGTAGGATCTGATGAGGAGGGGGGGGTGCTTTTAAAATACGTGCCAGGAGACGTTGGTGAGGAGCAGCCTGTCTGAGGAGCATATCTGGGAATGATGGTGCGAGTGTTTGCCCAAAGATGCTTGGTGGTTTACAGAGGTTATTAATGGTTAAACTGTACTCACTGCCACACTGTTATTATGTTAATTTCGATTACTATAACGACTCTATTGGCGCGTGTGGTCGAGGAAGCATGTATTAACGCACTCGACGTATTGTCGACATCAGGCGTGGGACTCGACTGACTTTGCCATGGCATGTCCGAAGGTACCTTCTTGATTGTCGTCCGTTAGCCTCGTTTTGGTCTCTAAGGCAGCTTCTTTAAACTACATTCTAGTTGTGTCGTGCAGCGGTGGGTGGGGTGACCATTCTTCTTTTAACTATACATAACACCGTTGTGTAGCGGTGGATGGAGTGATCACTCTTGTTTTTAATGACACATAACATGAGACCACAACAAAAACCGCACAATTCGATTATTAGAAAAATAACAGGGTACAGATTGTGCTTTTATTTCAAATACTTAAATTAGTGTACATCGAAATGACCTAAACACCAAACAAGAATCCGTTAAAATGTCCATCCTCAAAAACCTCGCGGACAAAAGACAATGTAACCAAGTTAGAAGTTCTTCATCAAAGACTGAGAATATACCTACTAAGAACCAGGAAATTATTCGCTTTTAGACACTGTAGACGTGTTTTATTTTTCAGAACTCATCAATGAACATGGCGATGAGTACGAAAAATATGAAGCAATTCGCCCGAAGAAAAACGTACCCGATTGGAAATTCTTCGGTAAGTTTACTTTTTACGTCAAATAAATAATATTCCTGCCAATATGTTTAATACTTTCCCTTTGAACAGTTTGGTGGTTCTTTATAAAACGTCTTACAAAATAAACAAAATAGAGAAATGGCTAAATAAAATCTTGCAGCCAAATTCTTTCTTTGCTTAGATACATGTTTCCCCCGTAAGAATGACTTATCTTTTTAACATTGTACTTTTGTGCAATATATAGTCTATATACAAATCAATACATCATGTATCGCTAACAAAAGTTGTCCAAAAAAGCGAAGTTAGCAGTTCACGGTGGGGTGCTGATATCAACCCTGACTAATGGCAGTGAGACATGGAACTGGCAGAGGAAGGATGAACGTAAACTGAATGCTGTAGAAATGATATCTCTGAGGCGAATGTGTATAAAACCATCTATGATCATGTGAAAAATGTTTATATTCGTAAAGAATGCATGATTGATGAAAGCGTAATGAGAAAGATTGAGAAAGGGACACATAGATGGTTTGGGCATTTAGAGCGAATGAACGAAGAAAGAAGTGTAAAGAGAATATATGACGCGAATGTGAATGGAAGAACAAGCCGGGGGTTTCCGAGATACTTAAGTCGGGCCATGTCAGAAGTCGGAATAACAGAAGAGATTGTATCAATGTGAATGAAGCAAGAAGTGTATGCCAAGATCGAGTTGTTTAGCGGTTCAGGTCTCTACCCCTGCGAAGTAACGGCGTGATGGTTAGTTAGTAAGTTTAATTAGCTATATCATCATATTTTCTAAAGTCATAAAAGCCTTCGCGACATTAAATATATTATGTCATGTACTTGAATTCGAACATACAAATCCATAAAGATATTAATGGCATATCATAACCGGTAAAAACAGCGAAGTGGTTTTCGGATTAACAGATGCTTGACGAATTGTGATGGATTTCACCCATCCACGAAAACTTTTAAAATTGATTCAACTCTCTTACAACGGCCTTTCACCCAAATACATTAGGATGCCGTTTCTACACCAGTTTCATAGTCTAATCTAGCATTTGAATCTCAGACACCAACGTTTCGGACGTTTCAACAACTTGCAATGTTCTTTAAATAAGTAGGAATAACACAATTTGCAGTGTTTTTCTAAGTCCTCCTCACTAGGGATTCCTGCGCTGAGGCGGACTAGGTTTTATTTAAAAACTGATTGTTTTTAAGCTCCTACTAAGTTGTTTTCAAGATGCTGGATAACTCCTCTTCTTTGATTTCTTTGAGCCAGGTTTTGATTTGATTTTTTAAATCTTTTGCATTTTCTGTTTTTTTTTTTTGTATGGCCGGTGAAAGTGAATTATTTAATTAATTCCTTTGTCAAATATACATTTTTGTTCTAGTGACTTCCAAAGTGACCATGAAAGCCTTCGCCGTGTGCTTCATCCTGACGACTGTCCATGATTACGTGGGAATCTTTGCAGTGATCTCTTTTATCAGTGAAATCTTCTTGGCTGCTGGGAGCACCCTTTCTCCAAGCGCTGCCTCAATAGTGTTTGGCTCTTTGCAACTAGCGGGAGCCTTTATTTCCATTTTGCTGGTGGAACGGTTGGGTAGAAAGGTACCAAAGAAATATTTCTGTTTTTGAAACTGTATAATATAAATAAATTCGTGGCGAAATTCCATTATAATGCTTTATATTTATTTTTTTATTTTTTTTAATTTCATTAAATTTAATTTTGACCACAAAAACATTAGCCACTCATCTCACTAGGACAATCCTGTGTTGAGATGAGCGGCTTTACAATTTAATAATAATCAGTAAATACTAATAAATAAATAATAATACATTAATAAAAAATAGTAAATATTAATAAGTAATATAAATATTACAGTCACAGAACATTTAAGATGCTTACATAATAATAACTTCTCAGAATTTGCCAATCATCTAATTTTCAAAGAATACACTTTTAACAAGGACACAGGGGTTAAAATTCTTCACCGTAATAATAAAAACAAAAAATTGGATAATTTAGAAGCACTCGAAATTAGAAAATCCCTGAATAATAATGCTAGTATTTTAAATAACCAAATTAACTTATCTTTTAGTCCTATTCTTAATATTTTTCCAATAAACCGCTCTGTTCTTCTCGTAAATCCTACAATTACCCCTACCCATTTGCTTACCCCCCACTCCAACACCTAAAATTTATATGTCTTGTCAATATTCTATATCATAAGTTAGTTATAATATTCTCCTGATGAAGGAAGGGTGCTTCCGAAACCGGTAAAGTGTTAATAAAATAAAAGTGGTCCACAAAAAATTTATGTGTTTTTTATTGTAATAATAATATCTTTTTTATTAAATTTAACTATAACTAAAAAACTTGTATCATATAATAATGTAAGTGTACAGTGGTTTATACAGTAAAATGGAAAATAATATAATAACAGTTATAGTTGAAGATTCATATAACCCGCCTCACTAGGCTAGCCTGTGTTGAGGCAGTAATTTTGCAAATTATTTTATAATTTTATAATACCTATGAATGTACACTTATATTAAGATATGCTTTGTAAATAGTTAAATCAATAATTTCGAATTTGGGTGAGTGCACCGGTAAATGCCCT
Source organism: Halesus radiatus (assembly GCA_022606495.2). NCBI lineage: Eukaryota > Metazoa > Arthropoda > Insecta > Trichoptera > Limnephilidae > Halesus > Halesus radiatus. The sequence goes on from JAHDVE020001272.1 coordinate 47,209, forward strand.
ATCAATACTTTTAATCCAATTTTGTACATTGTGTTTGAATTTTTTTGTGAATCAGATTTTTTGATGCTGTCTGGAAGATTGTTGAAAATTCTTATCGCAAAGTATCTAAAATTCCGTTGCCCAGAAGTAGTACAGTTACAGGAATTTGGAGTAAATCTTTGTTGGTATTTCAGGTAATGCGAGTGTTTAGTCTTTTTTCGTAGTATTTACTTTTGTTTGAATAAAGATGAGCGAGGATTGTTTTAGCGTAAATCTGCCGAACGTCAAATACTCTCAATATATTAAAGATTGAGTTAGAGTCTGTAATTAGAGGTAGCTTAAGGATTATTTTTATAATCGTTTTCTGTGCCTTTATGATTAGGTCTAGTACAGATGAAGTACCACCTCCCCATGCTATGATACCATACTCAATTATTGATTTATAAGTCTTCTGTCTTCTATGTATATGTTTGGTTTGTTGTCCGGGTTTCCATGTCGTACAGAAAAATAGAGAACAAAGCAATGAACCATTCTGATTCTTTCAGTAAATCCGACGAAACAGAGTAGTCACAAATAATATATTACTCTCCTAACCTATTCTATTATCATGTACTATTTTGTTGTTTGGGTTCAGTTAGATTACATTAGTTTCAATTAGGTTAGGTTTTGTTTGTTTCTTCTTTTTATTCACTTTTTTTCAATGTATCGTTTTGTCATGGAACCGATTCTTGCATTTGTTATGAATTTATCTTCCTTTTATATCAACATTTATTTTTCCTTTCAGGTCCTCTTCATCGCCTCCTCCGCTGTGCTTGGTCTCGGCATGTGCACCCTGGGCACCTACTTTTACTTCAAGGTCCACGGATACGACATGAGTTCCGTGGGCTGGATCCCAGTGACTGCTTTGTCGATTGGCATATTCATGGACGCGACGGGGGTGGGCCCCGTGCCCTTTGTAATTGCGAATGAAGTGTTCATGGTTCAGGTAAGCCACTTTGTGCAGAATCTCAAAACCTCAACTAACAAAAATAAAAAGAAAATTATTAATATTAATATTATTCCAGCATGAAATTGATGAATGTGACTCTGAAAATTATTTATTTATTTTTCATTTATTTATTTATATTAGGAACATTTTTATTTGCAAAACATAGTAATTTATCATCAATTGAGCTTCATTGAAGTACAAGTTGCATTATGGTCGACATTAATTCCTAGCTAGACATATTGCCTGTTCTAAGGAATTAAATATGTGATGGGTATCAAAATATCGAGTTGTAAAGTATTTTATTATTTTTAATTTATAAAAATATATATAAAGTAATATTTTTAAACGGGTTCTCATATTTTGTAATATTTAGTAATATTTTTGCCGAAAAATGACAATTCACAGTTTTTAACCTCAGTGGAGATTTTATTGTAGATTTTTGGTCCAAAATAGGTGTTGGTTTTTGGTACATTGTGGTAGCACTCCCTGGGATTGTCAAATCATTTCTGCTTCGGCTTCTGTTTTATATTTTTCAATGGAACTTTGTAGCACGTTCAGAGCAATAAAATCTTTATAGAGCAATTCACTAGGAATTTCATAAAGCATCAAAAATGTATATTAAAGAGTGTTTTAGTTAATGTAGTTAATATGGGGGTCCAAGTTCGTGTCACAACCCAATTATTTGTATCGTTTTCTGTTTCATAATTTATGTAGATATTTTTTTTTCTCAATTCGTTTTTAATTTATTTTTTTTATTTCATGTGTACTAACGTATACCAGTTTAATCTAATTTATTTGCGCAAGCTTTTTTTTTTTTTTTTTATATGAATACCTCACAAGAGTCCCAACTGCTCCCAACCGTCTGGAGCCAGTGAGACTATGGCATTCCCAATTAGGGAATGTTGTGAGGCTGAAGGTATTGGGGAGGGGAAGGAGAAGGGGGAGAGGAAGGTTGGGAAGCTTGGTGTCAAACTCACGATCTTTGAATCCGTAGCAAAGGATATTAACCCCTCGACCATGGATGTCATTACCACGTCAATGTACCTTAAAATTTTGTATCATAGATTATTTTTTATATATATATATTTTTTTTTTAAATTGACAGCACATCCATAATTTACATATATGTAACAATTAAAATAATAAACCTTTCCAATTATAAATTTCCCACTGCTGATGATAAATGCTGTGAGAAAAGTGTGCAATATACAGTTTTACTTCAGTTAGCTTAAACTACGTCAGTCAGGGTGGGGGGAATATAGGAGTGGGATAAAGGTAAAAAGGACTAGAATAGATGGAAAGGTGGTTTAAGTTATCTAGTTTGAGAGGGGTCGTGTTATGAATTTTAATTTAATATCAGGTATAGTTAATTTAAAGATGTCAATGTGGTAATAATTTAAGTCGAATGAGAATGTAGATCTGTAGAATTTTTTTTCGTTTGGATAAGGTTTTACAGTAAATTAATTGAAATTTAATGGAAACAAAGTGAAATGTGACATGGAAGTGTGCCGACTGCCTCTGAGATACGACTAAACTGCACAGACTATCAAAGCGGTTATGTAATAAAAGTGATTCGTTTAGTATGTACGTGGAAATAAGGGCGGGGCGCCACTATGCATACGAGTACATGCAATTTGAAGTAGTATGGATGAACGATGTTAGCGGTACACGTTGTGCGCGTAGCTTCGTACTAATAAAAGGTAACAGGAGATTGTCGAATATATTCTACTTATTCTTAACCCGGGTGTTTTTTTTTTTTTTTCTTAATTTTCTATCTCCCTTTTAACTGTTATCTATAGTAACATACCTTATAAGTTTGTATATTATTTTAACTTGTCGAAAACTTCCTCCAGGCACACGGGATAGCTATCACCATCTTATCAATTTGGATGTGGATCAACCAATTCGTGCAGACCCAGTTCTACAAGTCTGCTGAGAATGCCGTCGGAAGTGAAGGCATATTCTGGGGTTTCTCGGTGGTTGCGATCTTTGGAAGTCTGTTCACCATCTTCCTGGTGCCGGAGACCAAAGGGAAGTCGCTCGAGGAGATCCTGCAGCTCTTCGACAGCAAGCTGAAGAAAGAGGTACGGATTTGAAGATGTCAGGAAAGATGACTCCGGAGGTATACGTGAAGAAATTAGTAACATTTTGTAAATTATTAGTAAGCATTACTTTGTTTAAACCAGTGTTTTTTTAATATATAAATATCTACATGTTTCAGAAGCAAAGCTCCCCTCATCATGATAATCAATATACTGAAAATAATGACAAGTGTAGACAAATAATAAGCAAATGGAACAAATTACAAACCTAAACAAAAATTAACAATAAGTAATGAAAGTAAGTAATTAATTAAAACTGTAAAAATAATTAATAAAATAAAAATATTTCATAAAATATTAAATTTAAATTATAAATTTAAAAAAGAAATTAATTTTACTATTAACGTAAATTACATCAAGATAATAGCAATATAGTTATTTATGTGAAAGTAAATTTAAGAGAAATTTATTTTATTTAAAAAAACATTTGATTATTTATAATATTTACTTGAATATTAATACTTTTTCTCATTTATCCAATTGTAAACTAGTTGTTTTCGTACGTAAAAATTTTAAACCTTTATTTATGTCAAAAGAATTATTTCTCCAAATCTATGGCCTTTCGGTTTTGATCAGTTTTGAGGTTAGAATGTCGAATGTCAAAACAACATGAGCTTTACCGTACATAATTTTAAATTCCACTATTATTATTTTTATTTTATTTTATTAGTTTCATGGTAAACCATAACTAAACATAAGTTATAAAATTACGTACCTTTTCAGAAACTTTAACTAGAAGAATAATAACAGTATTGAGTATTATTGAAAAATTTTGCCAAAACTAAAAAAAACACAAATTTAAAAAAAATTCAAAACAGAACATAAAAATAAAAATTATCATACTATTCCAAAAACAGAATGCACGTGACGTCAGATGTTCCAAATGCAATGGTACCAACATAACAAGATGTTTCTACGTACAATTCATATAATAAAAGTTATATATTCAGAATCGGCGTTTACTGATCTATATGAATATATATTTTTAAAGCCATTATATTTATCACTGGAGTTACTTATTCTATGAAAACGATCTTTGAAAATAAGTAAATCAAAAATACTAGTATTTAAGTTAAGAACGACAATATTGATTTAAAAAAATGGACTGGTTTTCCTTATTCTCCTATTCTTAGCCTTCAATCCGTGATTAAAATATTAACTTGACACTAAACTGAGAATTATTCTGCAGTAATCTAAAAATTGTGATGAATTCATATGGTTTAAAGAGTTTCCAATACTTAAATAATTATAAAATAATTTCAGTAAAATTTACCCGTAAACGGTAGATTTTCAGATATAATTGAGGTATTTTTTTCCAGTTCTGACAACACATTAAAAAAATATAGTATCAATTTCATAAAAATAAATGAAAAATATTTACACGCGGAGGTAAAAAAAACCCACTTAATTTATTACTTAAATATATAAAAAACGCTTAAATATTGAAGAAGAATTGACGCCATCTTTAATGATAATATGAAATAATATTTGTCAAAAGTGATGTATTTAAAAAAAATATATATTAATACCGCACAAGAGTCCCAACTGGTACCAACCGTCTGGAGCCAGTGAGACTATGGCATTCCCAGATGGGGAATGTTGTGAGGCTAAAGGTATTGGGGAGCAGAAGGAGAAGAAGAAGAGGAAGGTGGAGAAATACCTGGCTATTCTATTTGTTCACCAAACACGGCTAAAACCCATTTCAAGGAACGTTTCAATTCTGAATGGTGGTCATTCACCAGGGCGATACTGAGAGTATCTTCCACTCTGGAACGTGCGCAAATATACTACATATTATTTGTAAAGTAATTAATTGTGAAACAGCACATATTAATTATGCGAAAGAATAGATTTCCATATGAGCCATCTTTGTGTTGCCAGTTAAAACCTGTTCAACGATGGCAGCCCCTGTCATTTTGTCTACTTTTTAATGTCAGACTGTATTTTTTTTTGATCTACGGATGCAGTTTCGAAGGTTTTTAAGTAAATATTAAATTCTATTTTTTCAGGGCATCGAAGACAATGAAGGCGATCCCTTAGAAGTGGAGTTATGTGGCAATAATTAGTCTCATCATATATCATTCTCGCCGCAGGATTGAAGACGGACTGGATCCAGCTGAGTTGTTTCTAGGGGAGACCAGCGCATGCACTATTACAGCAAAGAAATTTTGGTTTATCCATATTATTATGTTATGATTATTAATTTATTTAAATTAAAATAGAACACTTGTATATTTTTTTTTATTTATTTATTTCTTAAAGTTTAACAAAAAATTCGCAAAAAAAATGTAACCTTACTGGGGTACCCCGTTCTAAGGTCACATTGTACATGGTTTTATATAAAGAATATTAATTTGGTCAAGTATATTTTAAGTTTGATAAAAAAATTTAAGTAAGATTTCGTAAATATATTAAAATATTACTAGAGGAACATGATAATGCAATAAGATTAATAAGAATTCTAAAAAATGATTAGAAAACATGCCGTGACCGTTAAACCCTGTTTGGTTGCAATATCATATCTACATTCTTCCTTCCCATGTCCATAATCCATATCTTAATACTTTTTTTGAATTCGGTTAATTTTGTAATGATTTTTATTACTAGAGGGAGGATGTTAAATACTTTTATAGAGAAATATTGCAAATTTCTTTGTCCAAAGGTAGTTTTTGTTGTAGGTTGATGGAATGTAAGTTGTAATGTGGATCTTGTGAATCGATCCAAGTTTGCATGTGTAAGGTTATTCTGATTTTTGAATGTGTAAATTAAAATATCTTTTGTATATAATTGTTTCAGAGACATTAAATTCAGGGCGTTAAAAACGTAGTCTGTAGAAGTTCTGATGGGGACTCTAAGAATAATTTTCAAAATTTCCCTTTGAGCTATGATAACTGGTTTTATAGTGGAATTGCATGAACTTCCCCATCCGATAAGACCATATTGAAGATGAGATTGGCCTAAGGCATAATAAATTTTAATTAGTTATATATATATATATATATATATGGGTTACATGTATTCTAATATGTACATAGTATGCCTTTATACAATTAGGAATTAAAAATTAAACTTTGCAAATTACAACATTAAAAATTACAAAAATTATTATACCTTCAAGTTATAAAAATATATTTTAGTTTGGGTCGGTATTTAGGCTTCAAATTAAAAATTAAGTTTTGTATGAAACAGGCCGCACAACCGTTCCTCTTAAATTTCAAAGCATTTTCCTCTTCTTTTAATTTGGTCGATGTTTTTTGGAAGATCTTCATGGCTTTATCGACCCCTTGGAATAACAAGGTTCCAACTGACGATTTGGGCTGATTTGAGTTATTGATTGGAAATGGTTCCAACTGCACTATTCTTCATTTCTTCTATAGACACCAACAAAATCGAGTGAATATTAACGGAATTAGGAAGTTTTAAAAGTTCCAACTGCATCAGTTATTTTCTATTATTTATGAAACAAGGTTTCAAGTGCACATGGAACCTTGTTACTCCAACTTAAAAAAGTTATTTTGTAACTCACTTCACATTAATCCATGCAGAGCGTTCCATCTGACGAACTGTTAGGTTTCCGGGCGTTGCAATTAGAAGTATAAATTAGATTGAGTACGAGGATTATAGAGATTCTGTAACACCTTATAAGCCATCGGACAGCGATTTTGACACGTCCATCGACTGTTTTCTGTGCGGTTTTGCTGCAAATAAAATAAAAGAAGTGAAAGACCATGTTGCTTTATTTCACATGGTGGAGCCGCACTACTGACGAGGCAGTATTTAGAGTCGAATCTGGAAGTGGTGAAAACGAATGATTTTTTCACAAAATATTGCAAAGGAATACAACGGCGGTGAAATGGAGAATCTGCTGGCATATTTTTATGACCATATTTAATATAAGTTTTCAAATGAAAAATCTGATAGATGTAATCTTTGCAAAGAACAGCTCGATGCAAAAGATAATAATCTGGTGATTGAATATTTGTTATTAAAGTATGAAAATCATATTAAATATAAGATGGATATGAGAGAGAACATGTATTCTGATAGGAAAAAATGATATTCCCGTCCTTTATTTTGATATACATAACGTTATATCATCTCCGAGAGCAGAAGTAAGTTCCTTATATTATAAATGAAAAATGAATATGTACAATTTAACTGCACACTACTCGGTAACCAAAACCATATATTTTGTGCGATATGGAATGAGGGTAAGTCAGGTTGTGCTGGAAATGACTTAGCGAGTGCTTTTAAAAAGATTTTAGATTGCTTGGTTGCTGAGAATAATTTCATTGAATGGACAACATGGAGTAATTCGTGTATTCCGCAAAATAGGAATTCTTTTATAAACACCGCATGTCAAATTGGAATGTTGTTTGAGTAATTTTTTTAATGAATTAAGATTTTTTGATTATTGAGGGAAGAGTTTCTTATCAGTTTTTTTTTTTTTTAGTCTGATCTTTTTGTTAACATTAATCCAACATGCTTGATATTACCAATCCAGCTGTTATAAAATTCTACTCGGAAAACTATTACAAGGAAAAGAAATTGAGATTAAAATGGTTATTCCGCAACATCGATAGTATAAAAGACTCGGCTACCATTAAAAACCATAACATTTTAAAAGAAACTGAAGCCTTGATAGAAAAATTCAAAGTGGAAATGAATGACATGAAAGTATTTAAAAAGCCTGAAAAACGAATGATACCCCTCTGAGAGCTGACTAAGCACGAGCATTATGTAGCTCTGAAGCCAATTGAACCAGAACAGAAGAACTTGCTTTACACCAGCACCATCGGGGAGGGCGCAAGAACTACTTGAGGAAACGATTCAAGATGGATCCAGAAGATAAGTTCTACTTCCCCGAGTTCTCTAGCTGGGTGTACGGCTGGGAGCTGCAGAAGGCAGGCGTCTTCTGTTCCGGTGCGCTGTTCAACTCATCACCGCTGTTTTATATTTTTTCAATAAAAATGCACAAATAATATTCGTTACCAAGAAGTACTCGATACCTAGCCATTCCTGCATACAAGAAGTTGACAGAGCTCACAATGCCATTGAGAAGGTCGTGTCCAAGACCGAGTTCTTTTCTCCAATCAGTCTCATGAGAGTATTGAATTCAGTGAATAGAAGAAAGCCAAATAGAGTTTAGCAAATGAGCACTGATGATTAATGATTATGGCAGTGCTTCGAAGCGAATACCATTTTTAAAAGTGTCTGTACTTCAGTTTACACAAAACATGTACCATATGAAGTGGTATATAAAAATTCCTCCAGCTGCAATGGTTTGAAAACTGAAAACTTAAGAATTCATGATAAACTAAGGAGAAATTGTTGTTTTAACGTTGAATTGGAATTTCCAATTTCCACATTGATTGAACTGAAAAACGTAAGAACACGCAAGTAATGTATCTCAACAAAAAAATCACGATATAAAAATATGTTAATCTCCATGCCTCTAGAGGACCGAAAATATTACCATTCATTGCTATAGTTTTAAACATTGGTTTACTTAATAATAATAATACTTGGACGATTTATATAGCGCCGTTTTTGCGAAAAATCACCTCAAGGGCGCTGTACAAATACTACTTGCTAGGGTTAATCTTATTATGTACATACACAGAAAACATAGTTACCTGGTAGGGCACTCCAGATTAAAACTTAATTAAATTACAATGTTTTGGGCTGAGATGGGATGACTTGACTAATGATGGCTGCACGCACAGGACACATATATTAGAAAACACTGCACATTGCATGACATTGAAGTTACTGTTTAAATCCTATTTGTCATTGATATTATATACATTAGAAGGTTATTGGCAAAAGAAAAGTAGGTGCTTATTTGAAACATGATTTTATTTGAGATTTTTTGATAATAATTATTTACATTTATGAATAATAAAATTATTTTTTTATTAGGTAACTGAACCATTCATGGATATGACTGTCCGAAGAGATGAGATTTGAGTTTTGACCTGAATTCTGTCGAGTCTTTAATCAATCTAATACGATGTTTTCTTCGTTTGTTGACGTGGTTGCAACTCCAGGACGCTCATCGTCATTAACATCTTCTCGGCCTACTGTAAAGCGCTTGTACCACTTATAAACACTTTTTTGATACAAAGTAGACTCGCCGAATGCCACAGTCAACATTTTAACTGCGTTGGAGCACTTTATTCCAATTTTAACGCAAAATTTAATACATACTCTTTGATCCATTTTTGTCAAAAGTAAAAAATCGAAGAACACACAAAAACGTGACAAACCTTTCCAGTTGTCAAAAACAAACCACTAATCCAAAATGGATGACAATGCTAACATATTATAAACATATATGTACCAACATAACAAAAAAAAATTCCCAGGTTGAAAGCATTTGGGACTCTTGTGCGATTGGGACACTTGTGCAGTATTCACATAGAAAAATCATACATCATTTCATAAATACTCTACTGTTAAGACCCGAACAAACCTCACCCCCGTGAACCCGGACACCCCTGCTAAGTCACTAAATGTAACGAACCACTTGAGGTGACCTATGGCAGAGGCGTTGGTTATCCATTAAATGTTTCCCGGGTGGCGGTGTCTACACCAGCCTCCGAAATTGAATCTCCCACGTTAGAAGCAGTTGGGACTCTTGTGCGTTATTCGCAAGAAAATCATCGAGGTTGTGTTTATCCAATGAATCGTTCCGGGGCGGCGGTACCTATACTCGTTAAGAACCAGATATACCAGTTGATAAGCAAAGCACTCTGGGGTGATTTTTCACAAAAACGGCGCTATAAAAATCATCCGATAATAATAATTATTATTATTATAGGTTCATTTAAATCGTATCAATAAATGAGCACAGTGAAGAACCAGGTACACGCCTTTGATAAACAAAACGCCCTGATTGGTTCATTCAAATCGGATCAACAAAGGGAAAAGTGTAAAATGTATATGTGATGGAAAAATGGGCGTGGTTTACAGCAAAATCTAAATGACGAAAGTTGATCTTTCGGATCAACGCTTTGTTTTGCAAAATTGTTAGTTTTCTAAAATCCTCCTCTTTTGACAAGAACAAAATACTGCTACAATAATGAATATCAGTAACAATGATGGTATTGCATATAGTTTTACAGAATTCTGTTCTGATATATCTCCTTATCCTTCCGAGTAGTGAGACTTTTTTGGCCATTTTCTTTATAACGCTGTTGTATTTAGAGATAGTCAGTCTCGAATCTAAAATAACACCCAAATATTTCATTTCGGATACTTCCTTCAATATTTCTCCATCCATCATTATTAAATTAAATTATCTGCTAATCTTTTATTTTCGATATTAGGAATTTTGGGTTTTCTTAGATTTATCTTTAATTTATTATTTCCGATATTTAGAATTTGATGTCATAGAAATATCATAGATGATTTAATTAAATACTGCAAGTAGAACACACCTTGGCCTTTCGTTTAACCTGGTGTCTTTTTATGAGCCTAGAAAAAAATAAAGTATCAGACATTAAAAAAATGTTTAAAGCCCAAATTCTCCTACTTACGAATCCCTTTTCCGATATTGTCCTATTGTTCATTGTAGTAAATTAAGTTTTTTAGAATATGACCCTAAAACATTTTAATGATTATGTCTGAGCTTTACAGAATATAATAAAACACGCATTTTGGTGATGGTTTTTTTGCGTAAATCGAAACATGCGGCCGATTTTAAGCGGGAATCTCAACCTTGTCGCCACCTCCATAAGGAGCGCGTAATTTCGTTGGAATTTTAGCCGTTGGATCGCCTTAAGAACGGAGAGAGGGACGTCGGAGAGTTATTATTTATTAATTCAAAATAATGATAGTATTATTACGCCATACGATAAACATAATGTTTTTAAATAGAAAAATATTTTTTAAATTTACACAGATTTAGCATTTATCAAAATCCAATCAGAAATATTACTTTTTTTCTGGCCGTTCTATTGTACTCTTTGCAAAAAAATGTTACGTTTTTTTTTTTTTTGTAATGCGGATTACAAATTTTTGGTTACGTTTATTTATAAAAACGCAACGACAAATTATTAAACATACCTTTCTCCACTTTAAAAATCATATTCGTATTTTAAATATTTTGTAAAATATACAATGGAACGGTCAGAAAAAAAGTCATATTTCTGATTGGATTTTGATAAATGCTAAGTCTGTGTAAATTTAAAAAATATTTTTCTATTTAAAAACATTATGTTTATCGTATTGCGTTATAATACTATCAATATTTAGAATTAATAAATAATAACTCTCCGACGTCCCTCTTCCCCCATAAGGTCATAGTTTAGTTGTTTCACAACTGACACATAATTATCTCCAGATAATGCGTCATCTGCGAGTGGTCTTAAACAGCAATATGTAAGAATTTATACTGGGTAATTTATGAATTATATATTATGAAGAGGATTCCTCCAAGATTTTATTATAACTTCTAATTCAAAATTTGTCGCTATTTACTATTTTTTGTCCATTATGTAAACCACCAACCATGTAACATTATTATGTAAACATGTAGTCGCAATATATACACTCCGCTTCTACACACTTTTAAGCATTGCTTGAAAGAAAGGTGTGGAATTTTAAATTGTGTTTAATTTTAGTAATGAAAAATAAAAAAACTACTTTTTTATCAAGGCTGCAGACCGTAATTTGTCAACACTGCTAAAGCAGCTTAATAAGTGCTTCAATTAAAACAGTCTTCAGTCTCAAATGATCGCCATCCAAGATGGTTAATTATCTCCATAACGTGATAAGCTGTTATCATTAAAACACATCGCAAACCAATACCATTTAAAAGTGTTGTTTTTTACATGTTTTCAAGTTATTACGGACAAAAGTACTGTCTTTAATAGTTTTTCAGATATTATGACGTGGTGTGCTTCCTCCTCCTGTAACCAACGTTTCGGACAGCGTTACAGTGCCCATCATCAGGTACAGATCAGCTAGTATAATAACAATAATTGTTATTGTTAGTTTACTTAATGTAATTTTTGACCTCATTAATATAAACAGGGACGACGGGACTAGGCCATTTGTTATTGGTATACGTTACTTGACGTGTACACAAAAACTCAACGCCCAAAACCACATTGATTATACCAACAATTATAACCATTATTATTATTATATTGAAATACCGGCCGTAAGAGAAATAATGCTCGCAAACGGTATCACTTCTACATACATAAATACACACTACACCACAATCTACACATTTACCCTGATGATGTATTCTGTAACACTGTCCGAAACGTTGGCTACAGGAGGTGAAAGAGCAACACAGCAAAATATTTTTAAAAAAGCTGTCGTTTTTTATTAAATCTGATTTGAAAATTTTACGTTTTCTTTGATAAAATAAACATTTACCATCACTTATCAGCAGTGAAAACGTGACGGTTTATTTTTATGATCTTTACTCCATTGTATACAAAGGATTCAATTGAGACACCTCAAGGCCTCTTACTAATGTGTACAGTTTTATAACTAACTGATACTAAAAAGAGTTAATTGAATTTCGATACTGTTGAAAGCGGTGTAGTTTAGTATGGTGCAGTGTAAACGTGAAAATATTCGGACATTTGTGATTTTATCTTTTTCTTACGTTAAGTGATTCTGAATTAATTGTTAGATTATTTATAAGTGTTTTGAAAGGTTGTTGTTTTGCATAAAATGCATTCATCAACAGGTAGTCCAGTGGCTGGAGCTACATACTACAGAGAAGATGCTTCAACTAATGTTCGAAATCAATACTTTGCTGCAATAATTGGTGAGCTGTTTTATTAATCGGCTTTTAAAAACATGTTTATAATTTAAATCTACCTTTAAAATGCTGTAAAAACGTAGCGTGCTAAATTTTGTAACTGATTTTTAGGTTAAAACACTTAAAAAAAAAAAAATTCTGAAAAAATCTGAAATCATTTTGCATATTATTCTTTGTCGGAGTGTTACTATTTATTAATTCAAAATAATGATAGTATTATTACGCAATACGATAAAAATAATGTTTTTTAAGTAGAAAAATGTTTATTAAATATTTTATAAATTTACATAGGCTTAGTATTTATCAAAATCTAATCAGAAATATTACTTTTTCTGGCCGTCCCATTGCATGTTTTACACGATATTTAAAATACGAATATGATTTTTAAGGTGGAAAAAAGTATGTTTAATAATTTGTCGTTGCGTTTTTGCAAATAAACTTAACCAAAAAAATGTTATTACAAAAAAAAAACAATGTATTTATCGTATTGCGTAATAATACCATCATTAATTTGAAATAAATAATAACTCTCCGACGTCCCTCTCCCCATTAGAGGACTCCGTAATAAAGCCGATTTACGCACTACGTCTGTGATTTTAGACTTTTTGAGTTTGTTTCCTAGCTCAAACTTTAATTCTTATTCAATTTATTTTTTATAACTTATTGAAGTTTGTAAACCTCGTTGTAATATTTAATCATTGCCAATATTATCTTCTTCAGTGATTAAATATTACAATGAGGTTTACAAACTTCAATAAGTTATGAAAAATAATTTGAATATTTCTTTCCAGACTTGTAAAATAAGTCAATGGATGTCTCATATAAATAAAAATCGGGTAGGTATACCCGAGACTCTATTCCGATTGCAATTGAGTTCGGGATGAAACTTTGCAATCATCATAAGGATAGCAGCCAGTAATATGGGATTTATAAAAATGGAGGATAATATTAACAAGTCTTGAACTTGAAGTATGATATCGGTGTAAATGGCGTAAATTGAACTGGTCTCATTAGCTAAGTTGGTTAAGCGGTTACCCCGGATAGGTAGAGGTCCTGGGTTCGAATCCCAGATGCGACTGAAATCTTTTTAATTTCTGTTGTTTTTTCGGTTTCGTGGTTCATTTGGGATGTGTTAATATTATCTTCTTCAATGATTAAGTTTTATTTATTATAATTTGCTGTGCATTGTATAGGCTGATTCTGAACTATTAAGTAGGTTTTTCATTATTAACGGAAAACTAAACGTAGTACGCGCTTACAGGTGGCGCTAATTTAAATATTTTAGAAGAAAATAAAAGAAAGTTAATGCTCTCTTAGTTAAAAATAAATTTCTGTATCTAAATTTCTGCAATAACTGGGAAACAGTATTGAATGAGAGTTATTTAATTTATTAATAAATATCTTCTCATAATTTTCCATAAATGAAATAACTTGTTTATGAATATATCTAAAAACTGGATATCTGCGTGACAACTCTAATTGTGATTGTAACGTACGTGCATTCATTCTACATTTTTGAGGTATTGTTGCCACTGAGATGAGACGATTACCCAGCCTTGATAAAAAATCTTATCACTGTGCACATGCGAAATTCCCATTGGTTAAATCGATTCATTTGTTTTTAGATTTTTGTTTTTTCATCTTTTTATAGGTTTCTGTGCATTCCTAAAATGAAACAATTTTGTTAAATTCATATCTGTGTTCACATGAAAGATTCGCATTAATTTAAGCATTTTTTTTTTATTTCTTTGTGGGTTCCTACTTATTCGTAAGATAATACATCTTTGATAAGGGATCTCATTGCTGTACAAGTACAATACTTACATTTTTTAAACCAAGTCACTTGTATTATAGTTTTGTTTTTTCTTTAGGATCTCTTATAATTGTACGCATTTGCAATTAGTTTTAATAGATTCGTCCGGGGTATAGTTTTGTTGATCGTGTTTTACAGGCCTTTCATACCTGAAAAATGATTGCCCCATTGAGAATAATTAACCCTACCAGGGGTGTTAGTTGAAGTTTGCCGGATTTTTCAATAAAGAAAACGCTTAATTCTCAAGGGAATCTCAAATTTTTTTTTTCAAAGTATTGACCATTGAATTCTATACATTTTGCCCATCTTTGAGGGAAATCATGGATACCATTCCAAAAAAAAAATTCTCTTTCGAGGGAAACCATTCGACGAGCCATTTTTCGACTTTTTCAAAATTGGCGAAGCGCTGCTCTGCGAGTGAGTGTCCCATCGATGCGAAAAGGTGATAGTCGGACGGGTAAGGTCTGGAGAGTACGGCGGGTGCGATATTTCCCAATTCAATGCTTTGAGAGTGTTCTTCACTACTTTAGCTGTATGAGGCGGTTTGGCGGTTTTTTCAATTTGTCTCTCGTTCATTTGGTGTGGTACCCATTTTCCATACTTTTGGATCTTTCCCATGGCTTTTAAACGTTTGCAAATTGCTCCTCGGGTCACATTAAGTGTTTGGGGCAATTGTTGTTGCGATTGGGTTGGGTCTTCATCCAATAACGCCTGCAATTCCTCGTCTTCGATCTTTTTCGTTGCACCAGGATGTTCATTGTCTGTTAAATCGAAATGTCCACTTTTAAATTGACGAAACCATGTCTTACATATTCTAATCACTGGAGCATGTTAATCATAAGTTTCTACCAGCAACCGATGAGCTTCAACTGCTTTTTTCTTTTGATGAAATAAGAAAAGCAACGAATGCCGCAAATGCGATTTACTTGGAACGAAACTCGACATATTCGCTGAGGTAACCAACTATGACACTATTATTTTGGCAGAATGTAACTTGTGTATTTTTGAAGGTTAATGTCCATAGAAAAATATGACATAGATGCCAAATCATAGAAATGTATACATATCTCTAGCGACATCTATGAGTAAAACCGGCAAACTTCAACTAACACCCATAGTAAACGTGTAACAAATGTAAAATATATCTAAATAAATATCGAAACAACTGGTACAGAGAGTCAGCTGTCTACCAAGAGCCGAACAAGTGTTTTACTTACCTTACCTTCGCCTTCCCTGAAACCCTCCACATGCAAGCCTCTGGACTCTGCCTGAGAAATCCTGGGACCTACGGGATCAGGCAGAGAACAACCTCATCTAGTGCTCCCACCTTTCGTAATGGGTGCGAGAGGCCAGAAGAGTGGCACCCCTATAAGGCATCCCCGGAAGAGATTGAGCGTATTTTGAACCGGCAGCTTACATTTACAGTTTTGTCCAGATAGGTGTCCAGAACCACATCTGTCGAGTACAGTGATATAACTGAAAAAGTACATTTTCTGACTTTTTTTTCTATTTTGAACTTATTTTAATAACTAAATATTTACACAAGTAGTAACATTTTTGTGGGCAGACTCTGTAGTCCCGCGTGAACGGAACGCAACGAATTGCTTCTTCTCAACACACCGAACCTCCCTCCAAACTACCAAATTCTTGTAAATTTTTTTGCGCTATATAAGATTCAAACGAAGATCTAATGCATAGATATTGAAAACGCAGCTATGCTACCTAAACATACACACAATTTTCTATCGATTTCCATACTTAAATTTATATTCGCTAGATTCGTGACCTATCTCATTGGAAGTTCAATCGTAGATGAAAAGGGGACAAAAATCTATAAATCCTTTGTGGTTCTTTTTCATAATTCTTCATATTTTCGTCATATCACTGCACCAGAGATTAGCGACCTGGCAACAAGACACAATTTGGCGATTTATCAAAGCGTCTTTGACTGATTAATGAAATGTCGAAGGTTAGAAAAAAATTGTTTTAAATTGAAAAATCGTAATTTAAGCAAGAAACATTTTTTTAATATGAGAGGGTAACATCTTCATTAATTTACTTATTTTAATAATAACCCAATACACAATAATCATTTGTAAAATACTATTTTTATTACGATTTTTGTAAAATACTATTCCGTACAAATTTGGTGTTAACAAATTCCATAGTCGCTGCGCACCCGGGCAGCTAACAGATTCCTAAAGGTTTGCACGCTTCCACAGTTTGCCACTGAAGCGCAACGAGTGTGGGATTGTACAAACTATTTCTTAGAATAGAAAGTTTCATAGGCGTTGCATTTAAAACGCACGTATGATATTCATTTCTGACTCGATCTCGAGCAGTATTAATATAGACATGTGGATTTTTAGTGCTGTTTTGAAGTGTAGTAATCAACGGCGCTATACGAATCATCCAATTTTTTTTTTTTTTTTCAAATAAAACATACAACGATGTTGCACTCCCATGAATTATCAATTCAACTCATTATGGAACTGTTCACTATTACTGCATAATATTATAATGTTTCATATAGTTCTCAAGACAAGTATGCATATAAAAACATGAAAACCAGAAAATAATATAAACAACAGGAAAATAACATAAATAAATGTACAGGCTAGAAACATACAGATGAAATAGAAATACATTTAAAAGGTGGCTATCAGAACAGAGTCGGTACATATAATAAATGGTTTTCTAAATAGCTTTTTAAAAAATAAGATTGTAGAACATCATTTGGAGATTTGTCCGAAGCGCACACTTGTCTCAATTACTCAGGAAACTTGTTATAGCTGGTGTAGGCAATGTATTCCAATGATTTCAGTCCGTATTTTGTCTAGTGTATAAAAATACACTATAAAAATTGTAATATCAAAAGTTATGTGTTGTTTGTGGTGTTGTCGTGTATTATGTTGGTGAACGTCGTGATTATAGTTAAGTTTTATATTTGTGTGAGTATGGCATTGAATCATATTTAAAATAGTGCTTGCTATCTCATCTCTAGGAATAATATTAAACGGTAATACTAGTGCGTGCCGGTAAATATCTTTAACGGGTGTATCCCATGGCAAGCCAAAAATGTTACGCAGGGCCCTATTTTGAATTATCTGTAACTTAGATATCATTTTCTTGGTAGCGAAACTCCAGATACTCGAAAGATAGACCAAGTGGGAATAAATCGTGGGATAGTACCATACTATGATCGCAGTATAGAGGTGGGAAGCAATCCACGTAATCTGAACATTCCCTTGAGGTGATTTTTCACAAAAACGGCGCTATACAAATCATCCAATTATCATTATTATTATTTTTACACCGGTCACTGGAGAAATCTTTCATTTTACATGGTCAATATGGTGTTTCGATGTGAGCCGTGAGTTAATCAGAAGACCCAGAAACTTCGCGACATCTACTTTTTCAAGTTTGCTTAGGCAGAGAAAGAGAGAGAAGTCAAGGTTTTGCCTCCTATTTCCGAATAGCATATAGTTTGTCTTTTTAATGTTAAGACTAAGTTTATTAATTCTCAGCCAATGTACAAAATGAGCCAAATCTCATTTCCCTATCCATGTCGTTTATATTAGTGTTATGATAGAATATTTTTGTGTCATCTGCATAAATTTGAAGTGTACCCTTCATTCCCCATTTTGCTATCATTTTGCTATATCATTAATGCAGATTAAAAATAATAATGCGCCTAGAATGGAGCCCTGTGGTACACCACATGTTACCATTCTAAGATCAATTATCTCTTTTCCAATAAAAACCGAACATAACCTACCCGTAAGATAACTTGAAAAAGTGTTGGTTTGTTGCCTATGATGCCCAGTTTCCGGCTTGTTTTAGTAGAATCCTATGATCAACCATATCAAACGCTTTATTGACGCCTATGAACATATTTTCAAGATATTTTCGTTGATGTAAATGTTTCTGGAAAGTTAATACAAAATCAAAGGCAGCACATTTTGTGTTGGAAAATTTTCTGAACCCATGTTATTGGTGTGTAAGAATTTTATTGGATATAAGATATTCGGTAAGTCTATATTTAATTACGTGTTCAAGTACTTTGGAAAAGACTGAGAGTGTAGATATTGGATGATAATTAAAAGGGTTCTTTTACAGTTGTCTTTGTGGATTGAAACAATTTTTGGTAGCTTTATTTGATCCTTAGAAAGTACGATCATCAACGTTTGATTAATGGGCATGGCAAGATGATTTGCTAATTTTTCCTTACAGAAACAGAGTAATTCAGTTGTCACACCATCGGTCTCTGGAGATGCTCCAGTTTTATTTGTATTGGATATATAGAGCGGCTGCAATGCCTTTAACTCAGTATATATTATATTTAAGTCATCTGGATAAGATAATATTCCAGCATCTATAATATAAGTTTGGCTTATAATGTTATCTTTGTTTGTGGGAGATCACTGCACATGACGCACTTTAGAGAAAACCGCCACTGCTAATAATGACCATCTTAGCCGTTTGAACTAATGTTAGATAGGCCAATGAAATTGATTATCTGTTCGATAAAGAATTTCGATATATTGAAAATGTTTAATTAATTGCACCTGAAATAAGATTTAAAAAAATAACATACTTGGCCACAACACTCTTCTATCCTTCTATCGGTTTATTTCTTTGGTGATTCCCTCTGAGGATGGCATAAGCGATGATGGAGTATAAAAATAAATGTTTTTGGTTCTAGTCAGCTTAGGCGTCTTCTGCTATGGCTCCGCCATCGGCTGGGTATCTCCTTCCATGGATCAGCTACAGGGCGACACCTCCCCGCTTGGCAGCGCCCTCACCGCCTCCGAGGTGGCCGCGGTGGCCTCGCTGTTCTGCGTAGGCGGGCTCGCCGGCTCGCTGGCCTCAGGCGTCTTGGTCGATAGACTTGGAAGATGGTGGACGGGTCTCATCATTGCCATACCATATGCCGTAAGTTATTAAGTTGGTGTCTTATGTTTACCAGTTCCTCACATGCTATCAAACTAGCTGACTTAGGGAATCTTGTTAGGGAGTGGAAGACACTGGAAGAATCTGATTATTAATATGCCTCATGCCAAGGGTGGGAAACTGAAAAAAAAGCTTAGCTTCCTTGCTATCCAAATCAATTACACAGAAACTCCGTGAATCATATTATTTGTAATAAATAATCAAGAGTAAATGGAGTTTTATTATCAATGTTCTGCATGGAAAATGGACAACGCACATACTATCAAACTCATTGACATTGAGTGTTGGTGGAATATCTTAGGAGGAGATGGACGGGTCTGATTATTGCTGTACAGTATGTTGGATCATCATCTTGCACACATTTCTTAAAATACATTTTAGAACCTAATCGTTATTCTGCGTGGACATGCGATCAAATTAGCTGGACGTCTTGGTTGATAAACTTAGAAGAAGATTTTTGCCTTAACTTAAGCTATCATTTTCTACAATTTGTACCTCTGAATCTATGCTGTATCTTATTAGATTTTCATCTTCCTCAATTTTTTTAAATTACATTTTCATCAACGCGGTCGGTAGCTTTGCAAATCTTGAAAGGGGCCGGACTTGCATGATTGCTAATTGCGATTTAACCAAAAGCCGATATGTAAAACTTCAAAAGAGCGTTGTTCGTGATTTGATGGTCATTCAAAAGTGAGAGAAGTTGAAAAAATCTTTGAGAAGGTATTTCAATGTAAATATTTTATTCAGATATGCTGGATCCTCAAACTAACAGCCAGCTCCGTATACATGCTATACGTCGCAAGGGTGTTCGCCGGAGCTGGTGGCGGAGGAAGTATGCTCCTGGCTCCCCTGTACTGCTTGGAGATCGGCAGCCTCGGGGTCCGGGGGGCTCTGGGGTCCATGACCGTCCTGTTTCTGAATGCTGGAGTCCTGTTTGCCTTCATCATCGGGTCATATCTGCCCTACACGACGGTATTGTGGATTCATCTCTCACTGCCAGTTGTGTACTTCATCGGGCTCTACTTCATGCCGGAGACGCCGACTTTCTTGGTGAAGAAGGGAAAGTATGAGGTAATTATTCCTTTTTGTGGTATTTTATGTCTGTAACATGATATTACAGACAATCTTCAACAAGCGTTTCCCAAGTTTATTTGTAGTGAAAAGGGTAAAGCTGTGAAAACAAAAAAGACGTACAAATTTTTCGTAAATCTCTCATCAAAATAATGTTGTGTAAGAAATTTAAATTTGTCAGAAAAAGTTTTATCCAGTTAACGTTACGAAAATAGTTTTATTTTGTGATAATTTTGCAACCAAATTTATTTGCGAGTGTTAAAATGAGTTGATTTTTCGAAATGAGCGTCAAATCGGAAAATATTGGATACAGGAATGTGTATGGAGAAGTAAAGAGACATACTATTTTTCAGATCAAAATAATGACAAAAATTAGGTTTCTTGGTTTTTCAAAGAAAGTTTTACAGTTTATTCAAAATTGCGTAGGTACTTAACAATTAAAATTTCTATACATTTTTCATTTCTTCAGTTTTACGCACTCGTTCCTTTGTAAAACGTAAGAAACAAGTTTTTCTGTATTTTGCTTACATGTCACCACTGGCTGGTCCACTGTCAATACTGTGGGAATGAGACTAACGGCTAGTTTTATCAACGAACCATCAAATTTCTGTTACGTAACGAACCGTTTCGTTAACCTTCCTTTTTTGTCTTGAATAATTGCAATTCGCTCGTCATCATTTTCACTACTCGATGAGGAATCCATTTCACGGATGCAAATTATATATTATCGTTTGAATTAGAGCAGTGCACGGTTTCAAATAAGCGATCATCGGGCAACAACTGACAGCTGTAAAACGACCAGTAATCTAACGAACGTTTATAAAACGACCAAATCGGCGGTAAACCAATTATTAGTTAAAAGTCGTATCAAATGTTACGAACGGATAGTTATGAAACATTTCATATGGTACGCACCAATCTGGAGAATACTCTGATCAGTAGCAATATGTGAAAGCATTTTTTTTTCTATTTTAAAGATGTATTTGAGTTGTATTATGAATCTAATTTCTTCACTGACAAACTAACATTATATTTTCTTTTGGGAGATTTCCAGGAAGCTGCCAAAGCCATCGCTTGGCTCAGGAACACTTCCACCGAGGATCCTGTGACCAACGGCGTTCTCTCAAACCTTAAAGAAGAAGTGAAATTAGCTTCCAAAGACAAGGAACCTTCTGTAAAAGATATCGGTGAGACCACAACTAAAACAACACGAAAATAAGAGGATAATAATGAGATCATTTAAAATATAAGAGGGTGCAGTTTGTGCTTTTTTCAAATACGTAAATTAGTGTGCATTGAAATGACCTGAATACCAAACCAAGATTCCATCAAAATGTCCATCCTCAAAATTTCGTGGGAAAGACAGGTTAAAAGTCCTTCATCGATTGACCAAAGACCAAGAAAGTATCTACTAGGAACTAGGAAATTATTCGCTTGTTCTATTTTTCAGAACTTATCAATGGACATGGAGATGGATATCAAAAATATGGAGCAATTCAGCCGAAGAAAAACATACCCGATTGGAAATTCTTTTGTAAGTTTGCTTTTTACGTCAAATGAATCATATTCCTGCCAATGTGTTTAATACTTTCCTTTCATACGGCTTTGTGATTTTTTTTTGTGATTTCTTAGTTTGTTATTGGTCATGAAGTGACGAAACATTTAAAGTTACTGTCTCTAAATTTACAGGTTCTTCATACAAATAGAACGGCGTCTTTGCGCCTCACACTTTTCACCGCATGATGGTAGTTTTAAATAATTCCTGACCGTTATTGTCAATTGCGTCTTGTGATCTCTGTAGGGAAAAATCTGTTTATAAAAACCCTACTAAATTGCATGTTTGCGTCATCATCGGCAGTCCGAGCAGCATCAGGATTAGCACCTTGGCATAAATACATACGTGTCTGTTTGTGTTGAATGAGGAGGGGGGAGGGTATCGGCTATGGCCTTTTTGTTGGACTTCCTCCGCATTCGCCTTTGGAAATAAGGAAAACCATAGAAAACCTTATTCGGGAGGAAGCGCCCGATGTTCCCAAGAACGAGTTCGGACTTCAGTGATGTCGGTCTTGAAATCCTGCGTTTTGTAATGTGTGTGTGTATGTCTGTTTTTGTGTAGATATATACGTGTATGGGAGATTATGAAGAGACATACTTATTTAAATATGAAGCTAAATAAAACTAAATAATTATATATATACGTACATATATGTATATATTAATTAGTTTTGCAACTGTTAATGTAATTCCACTGTGATGATTAAATAAAAGACATTTTTTTATCTTTATTCCATTTTTATTTTTGACCGTGACCGGTTTCAGCCTGTGACGGCTATCTTCAGACCGGTACAATTAATACTTAAACTATGATTTATACAGTGAGCAAAAAAACAAATTTCAAATCATAAATAAATCAATATTAGAAAGCAATGGGACTCACTCACATCGATGATCTATACATCATAGTTTTAATTATGCCAGTCTGACGATGCCCGTGATAGGGTGAAACCTCTCCAGTCAGAAATATATAAGTGGAAAAAATTACAAAAGATTTTTTTTAAAAAATCATCTATCAAAACTGGCAAGTGATCTGCTTTTGCCTCTTTTTAGAATAAATGGATGCTTGACGAATTATGATGGATTTTACCCATCCATGAAAATAATCCCAATTAATTAAAGTCTTTTCCAAAAGCCTTTCATCCAAAAACACCAGTCTTTCGTTTCTAAACCAGTTTCATAGTCTAATCTAGTATTTGAGCCACAGACACCAAATGTTCCAATACCTTATAATGTTCATTAAATAAGTAGATATATATTTTTTGTTCCAGTGACTTCCAAAGTGACCATGAGAGCCTTTTCCATGTGCTTCATTCTGACGACGGTCCAGGGTTACGTGGGAATCTTTGCAGTGGTATCCTTCATCAGTGAAATCTTCTCGGCTGCTGGCAGCACCCTTTCTCCAAGCTCTGCCTCAATAGTGTTTGGCTCGTTGCAACTGGCAGGAGCTTTTATCTCCATTTTGCTGGTGGAACGGTTAGGAAGAAAGGTAGCTAATAAATGTTTTCAACATCTTGTTGAGTTTATGATCTCCATCTGTTTTAAAGGGAAACATAGTTCTTGGAGATCTCATCGGGTTTTCAATATTTGGTCAGGAACTGAATAGAGTTTTTATGCTCTCTTTCTTTAGTATCTTGACAATTTCGTTAGCAGACTTTTGTATTTAAGCCCAAAAGGCACAGCCTTTTGACTCTAGTTCAATTCTGCCTTTGTTTGTAGTCAGTTTAACTCTACTGATCTGCTTTATGTCCTATGAATCTTCTCTCTTATATGTGAATGCTTGGTTTGGTTTCCATGTTTCCATGCTATGTAGAAAAATAGAGAAAACATGACAACGAACCACTCTGATTCTTCCAGTAAATCGGATGAAACGGAACAGTTAGTAAATAATAGATTACTTACCTAACGTATTATTTTATCATGTTCTGTTTTGAAATATTGGCCTCAATTAGGTTAGTTTAGGCTTAGATTAGGTTTGGTTAGCTTCCACTAGTTTCAGTTAGGTTAGGGTTTATTGTTTGTTCCTAGTTTTATTCACATTTCTTTATTGCTCCGTTTTGTCATGTAACCATACCAACCATTTAAATCAACACTTATTTCTCCTTTCAGGTCCTCTTCATCGCCTCCTCCGCTGTATTGGGTCTCGGCATGTGCACCCTGGGCACCTATTTCTACTTCAAAGTCCACGGATACGACATGAGCTCCGTGGGCTGGATCCCAGTGACTGCCTTGTCGATTGGCATATTCATGGACGCGACGGGGGTGGCCCCTATACCCTTTGTAATTGCGAATGAAGTGTTCATGATTCAGGTGAGCAACTTTATGCAACTTTGTACAGAAACTCAAAATGCCAACAACCAAATAATGTAGAAAATAAATAGAAGAAAAATGTTATTATTGTCATGAGAAATAACTTATATAATAGGATATTTTCAGAAACTATGGATATAGTTAAAAATAAGTGGATGATTTAAAGTTAATTTTCTGATTCTGACAATCTCACAAAAAATATTTTCATTAATAATTTTAGCTTATTCCGAAACGGTTGGAAATGGCTTCAACATCATTATGTGCATATCGTTAATGACTGGTAAGACGGCTGTTACCGGCGTTGGTCGGCGTGACTTCAACAACGCCATATATAAACGAACAAAAATGAATGTCGTATTGAGAGCATATAAAAAATGGCACACTTTAAATCGAGATAGAAAATTTATTTGTAATCATAAAAATAAAATAAATTTGCCATGGTTATCGTAATTTTTTTCTTAATTTTTCTAGACAGTGAAAGTACCCTATTGTAATCAAATTTATTTGCGCAAGCCGGGTATCGAACTCATGACCTTTTAATCCGTAGCCAAGGGTATTAACCATTTGTCCGTGACAAACCTTACGAATCTATATCATAGATTATGAGATTACGTGAGATATGGCATGGAAGCGTGCCGATTATCGCCGAGCTACGACCAACTGCACGGACTATCAAAACGGTTATGCAATAAAAGCTATTCGTTAAGTATGTGTTGGTTGAAACAAGAGCGGGGCGCCGCTGTGCTTACAAGCGATTTGCTGTAAGATAGGTAAGGTTACGGCCTCTGTGGTCGAGGAGTAAGGCTCTCGACTACGAATCCACAGGTCACGGGTTCAAATCCCGGCGTGCGCAAGTAAATTTTATTGAATTAATTTGTGTCGTTTCACAATTGCTTGAAATGACTTTGATAACCAGATCCGAATAGCCACCTTCACCTTCTCAACACCTTCAGCCTCACAGCTCACCCCATTTCGGGATTCCATAGTCTCACTGGCTCCAGACGGTTGAGATCAATCGGAACTCTTGTGCGGTATTCACATAAAAAATCCAAAAATGGTTGAAAGATGTTGGCGATACGCGTTATTTTATACGAATAATGGCTAATGGCCCATCTCCCTTGTTTCTATTGTCTATGGGAACATACCTTACAAATCTGTATACTCTTTTAATTTGTCTCATTACTTCTTCCAGGCCCACGGAATAGCTATCACCATCTTATCAATTTGGATGTGGGTTACCCAGTTCGTGCAGACCCAGTTCTACAATTCTGCTGAGAGTACTATGGGAAGTGAAGGCATATTCTGGTGCTTCTCGGCGGTTTCGATCTTCGGAACTCTATTCACCATCTTTTTGGTGCCGGAGACCAGAGGAAAGTCGCTCGAAGAAATCCTGCAGCTCTTCGACGGCAAGCTGAAGAAAGAGGAAATTGGAGACGGGTTTTCAGATGTCAGGATAGACGACTCGGGACATATATGAAGAAATTAGTAACTTTTATAAAGCATGACGCCAAAATAAAATCATTTTTGTTTATTTATGAAAAATGAATGGGTTAAAATCAAAAACACATGTGACAAAAAAAAAAAAATAGTTCAGTATACAGCTTTGTAGCTAACTTTTTGCTGAATATAATATTGTATTTTCTATGGGGTTTCGGAACAAGGGTCTGTACAAATATTTAAAAATGTATTACAATTGTAGGATATTTTCTAGTTCGATATTTGGATCACGTCGGGGTAACCAAATATCGAGCTAGAAGATGTTGAACAGCTGTGAGATTAACGATGTAACGCTGCTACATTCTACTTTGAATTAGAAAACATTGCAAGGAAATAAATTATTTCATATTGACTCGAAACGCACTAAATCGACATTCATGTTTCTTTTTTAAAATTGTTTTCAATTTGGACGAATCCACGTGCCCAAAGTAATCGAAATTATCCCTTACGAAAATGGTATTTTTGCATGCATGGCAGTGAAACGTGGAACTGGCAGAAGACGGATGAAAGTAAACTGAATGATTTAGAAATGAGATCTGTGAGGCGTATGTGTGGTAAAGCTTTGTATGACCGTCTTTAAAATGTGGAGATCCGGATGCAAAGCGTATGTAAGTGTAATGAATCTGTTTTATATGGTATTCAAGGATCTCAATTCTACAGCATTTTCTCGACTTATTACTATATTTCTAAAATATTAGTAAACACTGTTTACTCGTACACTGATTTTACTAAGGCCTTTGATAAAGTTCGAGATCACATATCTATATCTAAACTCCGACTGTTAGGCATCAAAAGTACTTTATTGAGCTGGATTGTTAGTTACCTTAGTAATAGGGTACTAAGTGTAAAGATTAATTCTGTATATTCGATGCCACAAGTGGGGTTCCTCAAGGGTCCCACCTCGGCCCAATATTAATTTTTGTAATTTCTTCAAACGTTTGGTATTCACTTTGTGACGTCATTATGAATAAATGAATTAAATAATATATTCGATGCCACAAGTGGGGTTCCTCAAGGGTCCCACCTCGGCCCAATATTAATTTTTGTAATTTCTTCAAACGATTGGCATTCACTTTGTGCCGTCTGTATTAATAAATTAATTAAATAATATACTTTTAATTCACCATCTTATTAATACACATATATCTACATGTTTCGAAAGCGATGCTTTCTCCATCAGGAGTATATTGAAAACAAAATATATCAAAAGGAGTTTATATAAGTAGTATAAATAAAGAGTATATAGTTTTCTATATACTCCTGATGAAGAAAGGGTCGCTTTCGAAACATGTAAACATATATGTATTAATAAAGTGGTGAATACAAAGTATATTACTTGATTCATTTATTAATTTTTGTTTTCATTAATGACATTGTAAATAAATTTAAAGATGTACATGTCCTACTATTCGACGGCCTCCATGGTCGAGGGGTAAGGCTCTCGACTACGAATCGGAAGGTCGCGGGTTCAAATCCCGGCGTGCGCAACTAATTTTTATTTAATTAATTTGTGCTGTTTCACAATTAATTAATTTAAAAATAACGTGTAGTATATTTGTGCATGTTCCAGAGTGGAAGATACTCTCAGTATCGCCCTGGTGAAAGACCACCATTCAGAATTGAAACGTTGCTTGAAATGGCTTTTAGCCGTGTTTGGTGACCAGATCTGAATAGCCAGGCATTTCCCCACCTTCCTCTCCCACTTCTCCTTCCCCTCCCCTATACCTTCAGCCTCACAACATTTCCCTATTGGGGATGCCATAGTTTCACTGGCTCCAGACGGTGGGAGCAGCTGAGACTCTTGTGCGGTATTCATGTAAAAAAAAAAAAAAAGATGACGTAAATTTTTTTTTTTTTTAAACGAAATGAGGATGATTGACCAATTTTACAAGCTATCAACTACATGAATGGTGCCAACAAAATGTTTTATTATTGTACAATCAAAAATGTAAAGTAATACGATTTTTCCAAAACTCATTATCATATCTTACATTAATATACATGAAATAATATTAAATTTAGACCAAAGGTACAAATCGGGAGTTGGATGTAATATTCGATGAAAACTTGACATTCATTACACGCATTAACAATATATCTAACATGGCTTTAATTGATTTCATATGTTTGGATTGTGTGAGAACGTTCTACACGTCATTAATTAGAAGTCAAGTGAATTATAATTTACCTATTTGGTCCCCTTTGTATAAAGTACACTCTATCAACATAAAATGGGTTCAGCACAAATTTCTTAGGTACCTAAAAAAACTTTACTCAAAATTCCATTTAAAAACATTAATTATGTAAATTTGATGAATCGATTGCATCTGATTACGCTGTCTGACAGGAGAATTATTCCAGACAATTTGTATTATATAGAATCATTAACCACATAATTGACAGCCCTGCCATCGTCTCCACTATTAAATTACATGTACCGACGAGGAACACAAAACAAATTGCAACATTTTTCTGCAATACGTACAGAACCAATATCAATCAAACTCACTAACCAATGGAATGCATGATCTGAGCAAGAAGTTTGGAGGTATTGTTGATATATTTGCTGACCCCATTTGTAAAGTAAAGCGTCATCTATACTAGCACTTGGATGAATTCTACTAGTAATTACTGTAGCTTGGATAATGTAGCGTTAATGATTTTTGTTTTAATATTGTTTTAGTTTTCTATTATATGTAATTTTTTGTTACTTAATGGTTTAAAATTTCAATGTACAGCTCATTACATACTGTTCTAAAAATCCATATAATGTCAATACAGGTACATAATTAAATACATAAATTACTGCATTACTGTTTTTCAATAAACGTCGATTTATCAGCTCTGAAACCGAAACTGAAAAAATTAATTAATTTTAAATTTTTCGCATTATTCTGAATTGCTTTGAATTACTGCCATCTCGTTATTGAAAATGTAAACTTTTTTACCAAGGCATCATTTTGAAGGTAGATATTTTAAATTACTGCCATCTCTCAGATTTAAGGCAAACCTTTGTTAAATATAATCCAATTAGAAATGCGATTGTTTTGAAAATAAACAACAGAGCTCCCCGTGTAGGAAATACTTATTTTCTGAGGGTTTACTTTGGCTGTTACTATTGGTTTGGGTCCCTGGGCATTTAGGAATTGAGGGTAACGAGAAAGCCGATTCTCTCACTAAACTTGGATCAATTTCCGGCTCTTATCCCTCAGATTTTAGAATTCCTATCTCTGACGTCATCCCTACTCTTAAATCCAACATGATTCACTCCTGGGAAGAAAATTGGGCTAATTCGAAAACCCGAACTGGTGCTTTTTACGCTGGAATACAAAACCACATACCATGTAAACCTTGGTTCCACGGCAAGAAAAAATCCAAAAGATTTATTTCCTGTATCTCAAGATGAGAATTGGTCACTGTTCTATAGCATCACATTTGTTTAAAATCCATATCGTAGATAGTCCACTCTGCCAGTGCGGCGTGGAAAATGAGACCCTTGACCATGTATTTTTTAACTGTAAAAATCGTTCGTCCTTCAAAGGCATTTATCGTTTACTTCTTAAAATCACCCACCAATCTCCCCTTAATATCCCATATTTACTGTCTCTCAACAATTCTCGCATTTTCTCAGTTCTATATAAGTTCATAGACTTGAATGACTTCAATATTTGAGATCTCCTATTCCCTTATAGACTTTACATAAAAATACAAACATTTGCTTAATTTTAATGGCACATAGCACTCTCCTTAGGGTGAATTGCCTTATACAAAAAAGGGACCCTTAAATACTTTGGGAATGCAGAGCATATTAACGAAGAAAGGAGTATTAATGGAATATATGAAGCGGAATTTAATGGTAGAAAAAATCGGGGACGCCCAAGGAAGACATGGCACGATCAAATTAATCAAATACTTGAGTCGGGTCATGTTAAGAGTCAAAATAACAAATATATGAATATGAATGAAGCAAGAAGTGTGTGCTGAGACGTAGTTGTGTAGCAGTCTATCCTCTCCTCGAAATGGAGTAATGGTTAGTTAGTTAACGCTTTCTTGAGCGGAGATTCACCGAACAGATAACCCCTAGAAATGTGTCTACCATATAGGTAAAGATTTTAAAGAAAATCGAGGATTGCAGGTTCGAAAAAATTACCAAATAATAAGTGATCAATTTTTTTGATCCTCGTTTAGTGACTAAAATCATCTCAAAGACTCTTTATATCTCATTAGAATTACCCCTTTTAAATAGATGTTTTTAGATTTTTCTTAAAAATTTCGAAATTGCTTTCCGACCTCATTCCAAGAATGTGGGCCCAGTACATTGAAAGGTCTGTCCCAGAATTTGGCAGCATTTGTAAGAGAGATCAGTCAAGTGTTCAGTGCCGTCAGACAAATTTTGAACTGAACTCTTTCTGTGACTCGAAGCCAGTAGACAATCACGTAGAAGAGGAGTGATGTGACAGTATTTGGTGGCACCGCATACTAGACGAGCTGCTGTGTTGAACACCCCTTGCAGTCTGTTCAAATGTACATTAGGCAGACCAGCATACACACTATTGGAGTAGTCCAATCTGTTTTTTATGTGATACCACACAAGAGTCTCAGCTGGAGCCAGTGAGACTATGGCATCCCTAATTGGGGTGTGTTGTGAGACTGAAGGTATTTAGGAGGGGAAGGAATGGGGGGGAGGAAAGTGGTGAAGTATCTGGCTATTCAGATTTGGTCACGAAATTTTGTTAAAGCCATTTCAAACGTCGTTTCGATTCTGAATGGTGGTCTTTCACCAGGGCGATATTTACAGCATTTACCACTCTGGAACGTGCCACAAATATACTACATATTATTTTTAATGAATAAATAGTGAAATATCACAATTTAATCAAATAAAAAGTACTCGCACACGCTGGAATTTAAACCACTCAACCACAGGGACCGTCTGTGGATCTGTGGAGATTTACCTTAGAGTCTTAGCAGAATCTGTTGGGAGGCATTTTCTTATGGATTCCAATTGTCTTAGAAAAATACACTAGACTTTAAAAATACTTGCTCAAAAAAAAATTATATTTAAAAAATATCATATGATACCAATAAAAAGCTGATTCAATCAAAATATTATTCTGTTTTTAATTGTATGGTCAGCATTCTCAGAACTAGGAACACATAAAATTGAAAACATTAATATGGTATTAATATGATCAAGATGTTTTTGTTATTCGCTGATTTTGACAAGTGTTTTATTAATTTTCAAATAATTATATTCATGGAAAAGTACCAATGCGGTTGTCACCTATTTTTTTATGAAATTGTATTATATTTGAAGACTTAATAACGACAGTAAAATTAATGTTACGATACATTGACATGATGGGGTCATTGGGGTTCAGTAGAAACAGGTAACTTCGTTGAGTGTCAAGTATTTTATTAGTTCACAATCTAAAATACATTCTTAACTGGTAGGTATTGTGGGTGTCACTTAATTACACCAACTGTTTTTACGGGTAATCTGCACACGGTCCAGTGGGGAGATTATCAGTCGTCTCGATGTTGGTGTTGGAAGCCTCAGAGAGTAGGTGGTACTTCCGGTAGGGGGAGGTTTTGGTGCTGGGCGGACACGCGTTTCGGCTTTCACTTGACGACCGGTTTCAGACGGTTCAAGAGGATGATCAGCAGGATGCCAGAGGCGCTCGACTGCTGTCCGGTGGTGATTCCTGCGGTGGTGGATATATGTGCCTTGATGGGATCACGGCGCTGGGAGGCAGGAGGTGAAGGGCACTCGACTGCAATCGAACGGTGGGCGTTGGGGTTCGGCGGTTCCTGCCGAGTTTTTCCGCGGCGTCTCAGGCTGAGGATGCAAGTGGCCTGCTTGCTTTGTAGGAGACGGGAGTCTCGACTACGACCACTGGCCGGACGGTCTCTACTGACTCGTCTCTGTCCACTACTGATCTTGCTTCGGCCAAAGTCCCCCTTTTTAATCACATCCGAACTATTCTTCGGGTTCCTTCGTGAACTACGAACTGTGGCTCGGTGGCTTTTAATTAGTTCGCTGTTAATCCCCTTTTTCTGGCGACTGCGAAATTCCCGGGATTTAAAGCCGGGCGTTTGTAAATTACCCTCAGGTAGACAGACCTCGGGTACCGTATTATGGATTAGCATAAATCAACTTGTATCAACCTTCAAAATGACAAAGAGAACTTGGGGAAAATATATACTGACATCAGTCAGAATTCTATTGGCGGTATGATTCTGTTTCCGCGCCAGTTATTTTATGAATTCAAAAATGTTCTATACTCAGCATTCTCCAAATAATATGATGCATTTTTAAATAGTTCTTTGTTACAGTATTTAATTCGTAGAACTCAAATCTTTATTATTTAGAGCAAATCAAATTTAATAACGTTAACATTGATTTTTGCAAGTATTTCATTTTTTGAATTATTGTGACAGCTGTTCGACAATGAAAGCCATTTTCAAGCTGTCATAATAATAAAAACTAAAATAATTGTACAACTTAACAATAATATATTTTTATTCCGTTATAAGAGCCTGGGGTGGCTTAAGCTGGGTTCCCACCTCATCTATTCTATGATCTATAAAATAGATCAGTGAGAACAGACTTTTATGAGATAGAATGCCCGATAGAAATAGAAAGTTCAATGTTGAATCGACTTCAATTATCGTTCTATGAAATAGACCATAGAATAGCTAACCATCATTAGTAATGTACAAAGAATGTGAAAATAACGGCTTCCTGAGGGGGATTCCAGTGGGCCGCCCCAGGCAAAGTTGTGAGAAGCAACTCCAGCAACTGTGCGAGGAGAGACTGAGCATTAGCGATGGGCCATGACTCTTAAGAGCGAAAGTTACGGTACCAGCTCAATATTTTCGTATGACTCAAAAGTACGATTCAATTGAACGACGACTCATTTAAGAGCCGAATCCCAGTTCATGAGGTCATACCCTAGTTCATACGACTCCCATTTCCTACCGCTCCCAGCGTATAGGTGTAGGTACAAAACGTCCATATGCCAGACTGTCAGGCGCCGTATGCCGTGGGTATAATTTACCCTCGTGGAAATTAGACACGTGTACGATTATTTTATATAAATCAATTAGAACAAAGGACCTTATTTAAAGATGCGCCAAATGTTTATATTTTTAGATAAATAAACAATCTTTCTTAAATGATTTTGCGGTTTGTCAAAAAGAGTCACAGTTAATTGATTCGTGGTGGTACGGTTTACTAGGAGTCGTACGCTGCCTGCTCATCAAAATGAACCACCACAAATCGGCTCGTTCATGAACGACTCGTCGCTACTGAGCATGCTATGAACGGAGGCCGCCAAAGTAGTGCGGGACAGGGACGCCTGGAGGTGCCTTGTCGATGCAATGAGTTCCCCACCCGAACAATACAAAGGGAAGAAGATGAAGGCAGTATATTACCATACAAATTGCTTGCGCCCGTCGAAATCCAGTGGGCAATAACATTGCGTGGGTCTTCGCGCTGAGGATCGCCATGATGAAAGGCCACCATTAAATCAAAACATTACATCGAAGTGGTTTTACGCAGAAAAAGTACGATTTCAACGACTTGAGGTAAAGGTCACGTGACTCCCATTTTAGCAATAGCTTAAATCACTGCCATCCATGTTTGATTCGCATGATTTTTCCTGCGATGGGCAAATTAAAAACCCACTTGTCCGGTAAACGAAAGGTCGCGGGTTCGAGTCCCGGCAGCATCTCGGAAGATTATTCAATTTGTATGATTTTTCAGGTAATAATTATTGCTTATAATAATTTGTCTCGGAAGATTATTCAATTTGTATGATTTTTCAGGTAATAATTATTGCTTATAATAATTTGTTTAAATTAAAAAACATTTATAAAAAGGACCAAATTAAAAGCACTAACAAAATATTCGGTTTCTGTAAACAATCCGAAGCTTTTTACATCTTATTTTGGTTTCTTCGCCTCGCGTGTTAGGGCATCTCTATGTATTATTTTCTCTGTGGGTTTTAGCCGTCTTTGGTGACCAGATCTGGAGAGGCAAGTACTTCAAAATTATTCTCCTCTCTTATGTTCTCTTTGGGAATGCTGAGGGGAACTATTTCTAGGGAGAAGAAGTGAACCTGAGTCTTGAAGTAACCAATGCTGTGGGAGTGAAGAATCGCAAAATTCGTTTCAAAACCGAGCTTTTGAACACAAGAACGTATTATAAAAACGTCCATACGCAGTAAATGTCGACCTTGTGTGAATGCTTGGCACGCAGTAGCGCACCCGAAAGGGGCTGAGGGGGCCAGAGACCCCTCCAAAAAAAATCTATTGAAGTTTTTCTAAGATTAAAAATTATTTATTTGAAACACCCATCTGGGCTTTTGAAAAAGAACTATCGAAAATTACAAGTACATAGAGATTCTAAACCATAAAGAAATGAACAATCTTTTTCAAACGTTTAACGGTGACATAAAATAAAAACCAAAAGAATATTATAACACGAATCATTATCGTGACATTATCCAAGCTACAATACTACATATTGCAGGATTCGTCAAAATGCTTGTATATATGACGCTTTACCGTATAAATACATCAGCAAAACCTCCAAACCTGTTGCCCAGATCATGCATTGTAGATTGTAATTATAGCGTTTGATGCGTATAATGCTTGATACTTGACGTGATCAATTCGTGTTATTTTTTGCCGAAATTGGCGTTATTTAGTTGTGGATTTTTTTGGAAAAGCGGTGATATCTTGCAGAGGAAACGGCGGCATTTTGCAACAAGCGTGATTTTATGTTACCTTTTTAAATATTTTTACACCAACTCCACACAGCAGGCCCCGTATATTTCCCTTTTTACGAAATTGTAAAATAAATCACAGTATGTGCCGTTTTTAGCGAGTTAACTCTTGTGGATTATTTTTACATAGTTAATAAACCACTTTGGTGCGTGTGGATGCCAATCGTAATATTTATTATCACGATGGTTGTGATTGCGAATTGTAGTGTCAGGTTATGAATAACCTTCGATTATTGTATCAGTAAAGGAACAATACAGTTGACGGCAAGGAACGGAGTCACCAATTCACTCACTGCACATGTAGTCTTCACTTTTGTTTCACTGGATATTCTGCGTTGTGACGAGATTAAAGTTGAGAGGCTATTCAAATTGTTTGCGGACCTTGTGTTTGCTGCGGTTATACTCGTAATTGTACTGAGTTGGTTGGTCAGAAAAGGAGGGAAGGGGGTAAGGGAGATTCATATAATCGCACGCCATTATTTGGAATCCAAGTAGGGACCAACAACTATTAACTGGAGTGAACACACTTGATTAGAGCAAATTCTCATTATTAATTGAACATAATGATTTACGACAATATTACACAGTAAATACTTTAAATATGTAATGCAGACAAGTTGTCCGTCTGAAGTTATAATGCAAATAGATGCCGATTTAACGTATTTTAACTGTATTATATGTTTGACGGTATGTTGTGTATTGTGTATACTTACCAATACTTACCAAGCGATTTCGTTAAAGATTGTCGCGGAGATATTAATAAAAGAAGGGTCACCATTTGATGCAAATGCAAATCAACAAGTTACTAGTATGTTCTACTACACGACCGATTCAATAAGAAGCAGAAAAGCGAATAAATCTCGTGTTCTGTGGATAACAGAAAGTCGGTCGGTTGTCATTTGATTGAAGGGATACCATAAGTAAAAATAAATTTTATGGCTAATAAGTTGCTTGCATATTACATCGGCTTCCCTTTCGAGTGAAGTTTTATAGCCATGCAGCAAGATGGCTGTTTTTCTGGTTTGTGTGTGGTGCTGGTTCCCGGTGGTCAGCAGTTGCCCTTGATCGTAGTTTGGGGCGCAGCAAGTAGGTAGGAGTTGGTAACAAGCTCAAATATAGCTGCGTTCCATCTTATGACTATTCAAGCTTGTCAAAATCGCTTGTCATTTTCACGAAAATTACGAATTTCGCGTTATTCGAAAAAAAAAACATTTATGAAAAAGTAAAAAGGTCACTGCTTTTTTTCTTAAATTTGCCAAAAATAACGCGAATTTCGCTGAAAAATAAGCGAAAATTTTAGCATAATTTATTGGTTTAACCCCACCCCCACTCCTCAACTCTCCCAACACAAAATAAAATCCTGGATGCGCCATTGTCGGTACGTATTTAACGTACCTCTCTATTGTTTAAGTATTCATTATAATTACATATATAGAAGATAAAATATTGCCAAAATTTAATTGGTTTTATTTTTTATTCCTTACTCTGTGGTCCATAGTCTACATCACTGAACACGTAATCCCTAGACGTGTAATCTCTACCAATTTGATAGAAACCTAATATCGTCAGTTCACATAAGACCTTTCATCTCCAAGATCCCGATAGCCAATTAAAATTATTATTCAATTTATTTTTTACAACTTATTGATGTTTGTAAACCATCATTGAAGAAGATAATATTAACACATCCCAAATGTTACAATGAAGTTTACAAATTTCAATAAGTTATAAAAAATAAATTGAATACTTCTTTTCAGACTTGTAAAATAAGTCAATAGATGTCTCATAAAAATAAAAATCGGGTAGGTATATCCGAGACTCTATCCAGATTGCAATCGAGTTCGGGATGAAACTTTGCAATCATCATAAGGATAGCAGCCAATAATATGGGATTTATAAAAATGGAGGATAATATTAATAAATCTTGAACATGAAGTATGATATCGGTAAATGGCGTAAATTGTACTGGTCTCATTAGCTAAGTTGGTTAAGCGGTTACCCCGGATAGGTAGAGGTCCTGGGTTCGAGTCCCAGATGCGACTGAAATCTTTTTAATTTCTGTTGTTTTTTCGGTTTCGTGGTTCATTTGGGATGTGTTAATATTATCTTCTTCAATGATTCAAATTATTATGCTTATTTTATTATTATTGTTTTTTTTAATATATTAATGGACTTCGGTCCAATTAAACAAAATTCACAACACGAAATAAGATAGACAACTACAGAAACAGCACGTACATAAGACAAAATATGCATTTGAGAGAATATTATAGAGCCTGAACAAGGTTTTGGTAGAGTCCATGATGTTAGATATTTCAATTGAGATTCTTCGAAAAATTTAAAGGCCCTGGCTTGAGTTAATAAGTCATCATATTGTAGACAGTGGAGAATGGTACCCATAATTAGTAGAGTGTTGATAAATAAAATCATGAGCCGGACTTTTTTAAATAATTAAGTCACACGAGCTTTTCCATGTCATTATAAAACGCATGAAAGTGGCATATTGACGTTACTTCGGGCACACAGATGCGCACACAACTATCGCACTTCTATCGGTGTATCTCTCCAGTGGTTTGAACACTTCTGCATAACAAGGACTAGAAGAGACGGAGACGGAGGAGGTGGGGATAGTAATATTGTTATTTGTCGATATAAAGGCTATTATCAGGATGACCCAACAACACTTCCTTGACGCAACCAGTTTTGGATCATCCAAATCAGGCAGCGTCATGGCTATAGAAACATGATTTTAACTCTTCGCGCTCAAAGATGGCGTTAATTTTCAATATTTTGGAAAAAAAAACGACTGTTTATTTATTTTTTTATTATTTATTTCGTAATGTTTTACAAAAGTCGCAAAAAATACCCCGTTCTAAAGTCACAATGTACTCGTACATGATTTTATATATGGATTATAAATTAGGTCTAGTTTTTTTTAAGTGTTTTTAATATTTTAAGTAAGTTTTTGTAATTATGTTAAAATATTGACCGATCAGTGCCTGAGTTGGCATCGCGTATGGGTCTCACTCAGGCGTCGTGAGTTCAATTCCTCGGCTGGCTAAGTCCTTCATTGCGAAACAAGCAACATCTTCCGCTTACTGTGATGGTAGTAGGAGATTTTCAAATATTGTCAGATTATTTGTCTTTCTTTAAAAAAAAAGACTAGGTGAACATTATAATGCAATAAATGAAAAAAAATCTAGAAGAAAACATACTGTGAGCGTTAAACACTGTTCCGTTGCAACATCATATCTATATTCTTCCTTCCCGTGTCCATAATCCTTTGAATTCGGTTAATTTTATAATGATTTTTTTATTTAAATTATTTTATTTTTAATTATACTTATTTTATTGAGATTTAAAAACAATAATATGGGATTAAAAATGGAGAACAATATTTACAAATCTTGAATTTGAAATATGATATCGATGTTAATGACATAAATTGAACTGGTCTCATTAGCTGAGTTGGTTAAGCGGTTGCCCCGGTTAAATTTAAATAACAAAAACAAAAACATTATCCACTCATCTCACTAGGACAGTCCTGTGTTAAGATGAGCGGCTTTACAATTTTAGTGAAACGATAGATTATATATATATTTTTTAAATAACACCAAAGGGATTAAAACTATAAACAATAAATCTTTAAGTTGGGCCGTACATTTATAGATTACAACAATAATAATTTCATTGTAACCCAAATAACTATCATAAAGTATCTGTGCTCCAATTAACCACAATCATAGGGTGACCATATTTTTTTTAACACGTAGTAGTGAGTAAATAATAATAGGTAAATAATAATAGGTAAATAATAATCAGTAAATAGTAATAAGTAAATAATAATACATTAATAAATATTATTTTGCTTTATCATTTTTATTTTCATAAAATAGATTTACAGATACAGTTGCAAATAAAGAAAAAAAAAAATTTTTTTGGGACGGTATTTAATAATCAAAAAATGACAGGACATTTAACATAACCGTAGTTCATAAAATATGGAGTATATGTCCCAAAATGTAACAAAAATACCCGAATGTCACATAACTAAACAGAAACAAGCGTTCGCAATTTGTAATAAACACAGTGTTTGTGTTACACGTATATTTTATTCATATTTTGTAATATTAAAAAAAAAAATCTTTTTACCATTTTTTTAAATATGTTCTGAAAAAAACACGCAACATTTCCACTTTATACGTAAAAATAATAATTGCGTAAAGCAATGACAGCTTTCAAATATTGCGGGCCAAACTGGACGAAAGTAGAATAAAGTAGGTTTTAGACGATACTTTTTTTCGTCCAGATTCCATATAGGTTGTCGTTTTCTATGGAATTTTCTATAGAAGTTGCTAAGAAAAAAAACACACCCTATATGGAATCTGGATGAAAAAAAAATCGTCTAAAGTAGGTTAAGCCCTACTTTACATACCGTATCCACATGGAAAGATGACCTATATGGAAACTGTACGAAAAATAATATCGTATAAAACGCTCATTTGTATTTATTAGAGATAGATATAAAAATAACGTATTCAATTTTTAAAAAAAGTAACAACATCTTTGAGGAACCTACCTTTTTAGAATATATATTTACATATTATTCTTCTGGTTTTCCACGTATACATATCTCATCCATCATCACTCTTTACCAAGCAAGGACGCCTTCCGATAATATTGTGATTCCAACGTTCATCCTGTAAGTCGTGCCACATGTCCAGAATAGTTCCACTTGAGGTGGGAGGATGTCATGGTTATATATGTCGACCAACTTAATGCCGCGCATTAATCTCCGAGAATTTAGATTTAGGCAAGAGGTCTGTCTAGCATCGGCTCTGAATCCCGACTGACCGCTGTTGAAAGGCAGATATGATCATTCGAAAGATAGAAAGAGCGCGCTAATATGAACAGCGTTTAGAACAAATGGGCGTAAGTGACAATTCTAAAAATATTAATAAAACACGACATATTTAAGATAGATCAAAAATCGCAAGACGAATGTCTTAAGTAGCATTTATAAAAATACTATGTTAAATAACAGAACAAACCCGTTTTTTTTTAATTTTCGCAGCATACTTCGAGGGAATTTCGTATAATTACATTTTCAGCCTATTGACTGAGATATATACAGTGGTGCCTCGCATAACGAACGCCTCGCACAGCGAACGCTGCACACAACGAACTTC
This sequence comes from Halesus radiatus, assembly GCA_022606495.2. Classification (NCBI taxonomy): domain Eukaryota; kingdom Metazoa; phylum Arthropoda; class Insecta; order Trichoptera; family Limnephilidae; genus Halesus; species Halesus radiatus. The sequence goes on from JAHDVE020001272.1 coordinate 87,244, forward strand.
CTTTTCGTTCATTTCACGATTCATACAACGAACTTCGCTTCACACAACGAACTTCGCTTCACACAACGAACTTCGCTTCACACAACGAAGTCGCCCACTTCACACGATCACTGCCGATTTATTGCATCCTTCCGCGCAGGCAGGCAGGATTCAGGAAGAAGCAGTAGTTGATGACACAGAAGTGGTGAAGGACATCATCACAGTGGCCCAAAGGTTGGAATTAGAGGTAGAGGAAGAGGATGTAGAGGAGCTTATTGAGGAACACAAAGAAGAGCTGACAACTGAAGAGCTCCAAACACTTCTGGCCCAACAACAGGACAATGCTCAAAGGGAAGCGTCATCTGATAACGAGGAGCAACAATCAAACAATCAACCAATTCCAACTGCTGACATCAAGAACATCCTGGTCAAATGGAAAGCAGTTCAGGAGTTTACCAATGCCCACTATCCGGATTCCGCTGAAGCAAACAGGATCAACGACCTGTACTCCGATACTCTTGTCCGTTATTTCCGGCAGATGTTGAAGAAAAGAGAGAAACAAACGACTTTGGACAGGTTTTTCACTGCACCATCGGCCAAAAAGCGGAAAATGGATGAAGATGTGCAAGATTCGATTATTTCTTAAAATTAAAAAATGTGTGTTTTTTTCATTATGTTTTTAGATGTATCTAAATAAAAATAATAACAAAAAATTTATCTTTTTTTTATGTCATCTTACCATATTTTATGCTACAGAACGAATTATTTTTTTTAACATGTATTGTTATGGGAAAACGCGTTTCACATAACGAACTTTTCGCATAACGAACTTGCTCCTGGAACGAATTAAGTTCGTTGTGTGAGGCACCACTGTATATATATTTTTGTTAAGTGCATAAAACCTCCAGTTTTTAATGGATATTTGTAATATATCCATAGAAATTTTGTTTTGCCGAGCGTTAAACTCAGTTCTTATCCCCTCATCCGCGATTTCGCAGGGAAGATACCTAGCATGAATCTTTCCATGGCTCATTTACAAACTATGTTGCAACGGCTGTCCTTCGTTCTACATAAGTAAATATCAGAATCACGGAACACTTAAGATGTTTAAATGATAATATTTTTCAAAGTTTTCCAATCATCTCTTCTGAACAGATTATATTTGTAATAAAGATACAGGGGTTACCGTAAAATAATGAAGGCAAAAATTGGATAATTTTTAAGCAAATGCAATTAGAAAATCCCTAAATATTATTCCTAGTATATTGAGTAGCCATAAAAATGTATAATATAGTCCTATTTTATATTTTTCCACAGAACCGCTCAGTTCCTCCTGAAAACCCCTTTAATTACCCTTTCCTCTTTCGTTGCCTCCCACTCCAACACCGAAATATTCATGTATGTCTGTCATTATTTTGTATGTTATTTATTTGTTATATTATATACGCCCTATATGGTATACGTATATTTTTAAATTACTATAATGACACAGGTGCAAAACACATCACAGTAGGTACATAGATAGCCTTCATGAAATACAACAACTAAATATTTCATTTGTCTCACGAACAAATTCAGCAATAACATAGTGTAAGTACCATTCCAAATAATTAACAAAAGGTGAATATTCAAAACATACCTCGCATTCACTGATACTTAAACTCTAGACACATATCTTAATAATTGTTGAGGATGTATGCAATAATTGCCTGTTTGTATTTGTATTCCGAGCAGTTGAACATGTCTACTATGTCTGAAAAAGACAAACTTTTAATATAGTCCTGATGAAGGAAGAATACTGTTTATATTTATAATTATATATTATAAACTTATGAAAACACAAAATTTATTTTTTACCCAAATTAAAATTTATTTAAAAATACATGTGTTTTTATTAATAAGCGTCATTTATACGACCCAACGATTGACAACCCATGCAACAACAATTTTGTTCCACAGGTGCTGGCTAGAATTATTCTTTGGACAGGTAATAAAGGTATTCGCTATTGACGCGTAAAGCGAAATCGGAATCCGGTCTATGAGAAATAGGAAATTTATTAATTTGCTAGAATGCATTCGCCGAACGGTCGTCGAGGTGTTTCGTCGTGTGTGAATGTGACATTTTAATCAATTTTAAATAACAAATTTATTTCTGCAAATAATTTTACTATCTAAAAAGTGCAAGTGTTTTAAAATTTCAAGTACATTTAATTAAATTGATAATAAAAAAACATTTGATATTATTTCGATCGATAACTATCTTAATTTTAAAAAGTGACAGTGATTTATATGTTTTTGTTAATGGTGGAAATCGTAATTTTTTTCACTGTGAGACTATGGAATCCCTATTTGGGGTAATTTGTAAGGCTGAATTGAATGGGGAAAGGAAGGAGTTGGGGAATAGGAAGATTGCGAAATACTTGGGATATTCAAATGTGGACACCAAATACGATCAAAGCCGTTTCAGTCAACGCTTTGATTCTGAACGATAGTCTTTGACCAGGGCGGTACTAAAGGACGTTTTTTTTTTACTATTCACTCAGGAATGTTATGGATTGGGCTGTCAGGACACCTACCAGATATCAACTTGAAATGTATATTACGACGAGCTTAAAAAACAACAGAAGTACCGGCCCTATTAGCATCGTTATTTTGTTTAACATTTTTTTTTCTTTTATGACGAAATCCTACATAATTATATACACATTTTCAAATAAGTATATTTTAACGCGGCATCACGTTCATTGATCAAATGCATTGTACATATAGTTTGGTATTACAGATCGATTAACCGGTGAATGCAATTTGTTAACCGTACGTTGTAGTGATAGATTGTCTATAGTTTAAAAAAACATTTATACAGCGCCTTTGAGGTGATTTTTCACAGAAACGGCGCTATACAAATCATCGAAATATTATTATTATTATTAATTTGATCGTGAACTAAGTTTGTTTGTGAATTATTTTCATCTGCCGTCACACGTGTCGTGTATTAATAATGATAATTTTTTGACAAGATTAAGATTATAAACAATCCGGCGTTGCAACTTTCAATCGTAAAACTGACAATCTCCGCGACAGAACGATGTGCTAAACTTCACTCTGTCGCTCTCTGGCGAGGTCGCTGGTTCAAAACCCTGCGAGGACAAACAGCATATTATTTTTAAAAATTATAGTTCTTTCCACACATACAGTTTTCTCAAAGTGACAGATGCTTTCAGTATCGCCCCGGTAAAGACCGCCATTCAGAATCGAAACATTGCTTGAAATGGCTTTAGCCGTATTTGGTGACTAGATCTGAGTATCCGGGTACTTTCCCACATTCTTCTTTCCCATCTTCTTCACCTCCACACAACCTTCAGCCTCGAAACATATCCCAATTGGGGATGACATAGTTTCACTGGTTCCGGGCGGTTGGGAGCAGTTAGGACTCTTGTGACGTAGATTAAAAATAATTTTATATTGTAGATAAATTTTTACCACGTTTTAGAATAGAACATGCTTTCAGTATCGCCCTGGTGAGCTAGTAGCATTCTGAAACGAAACTTTGCTTTCAAATGGATGTAACTATATATCAGGATATTTCCCGATTATCATCGTTTCTCCATCAGCTGACAGCATTCCGCGAGATAATAATGACATAGATCCACTGTCTCAAGACAATTTGGACTCTGGAACCAACTAAAACATATTTATTTTTAGTAATTACTCGATCACGGCACACGCTTCTTGCTTCATTCACTTTCAAGCATTATCTTCTGTTATTCTGACTTCTGACATGGCCGGCCTCAAGTATTTGATTCAGTTGATCGTGCCATGTCTTCCTCGGGCGTCCCCCGCTTCTTCTTCCATTTACAATCGCGTCATATATTCATCATACACTCCTTTCTTCGTTCATTCGCTCCACATGCCCAAACCATCTAAGCGTCCATTTCTTAATCTTACTCATTACAGTCATTACGCTTACATCAGCCTTGCATATCTCAACATGTTTCACGCAATCATACATGGTTTTACCACACATTCGCCGCAGAGATCTCATTTCCACAGCATTCAGTCTACTGCCAACTTTTTGCTAGCGCCAACCGCATTCAGTTCTACGTTCGGACTGAGGAAGGATGAAAGTAGACTAAAATATTTTTTTTTCACAAGGAATGCAAGGCTGATGTAAGCATAATGAGTAAGATTGAGAAAGGGACGCTAAAATGGTTTGGGCATGTAGAGCGAATGAAGGAAGAAAGGAGTGTAAGAAGAACGTATAAAGCAAATTTGAATGGAAGAAGAAGCCGGGGACGCCCGAGGAAGACATGACACGATCGAGTGAATCAAATACTTGAGTCGCGCCATGTCAGAAGTCGGAATAATAAAAGAGAATGTATGATACGATGTATGAATGTAAATGAAACAAGAAGTGTATGCCAAGATCGAGTTGTTTGGCGATCCGTCATTTCTGCCTACCACTGCGGAGAAAAGGCGTGATGGTTAGTTAGTTAATCAGTTAATCACCCTTCTTTCAATATCCCAACCAGCCTTCCCAATTGATTTTTCATTAATTTTAGTAATAATTATAAAAATAAAACATATTCAAAGAATTACAAAAAACATAATAAAACACATGAATTATAATGCATAATTATATGTTATTTTTTTAAATATTAACAATCATATTAAAACTTAATTTATTTTTAAATGTTGATCGTGTCCGTATGAAAAACTTGTTTTGGCTCTCCCACTGGGAGAATTAAATACGATATGGCCTCCAATTCTCTTCAATATCATACTACCATTACGTTGTTACTATCTTATTGAAAATAGCACATTAAAATATTTCTCGTTTATTTTTATATATTGGTATTTCTAGGTAGGACCAGAACCATCACGGTTTTTGTGTTAACTTGTTTTAAGTACCGGTAAAAAACATAAACAATATTGTTAATCATTGAAGCTAATATTAACAACTGTAATAATAATTATATATTTACTGTAATTAAATTTAACTATAACTAAAAGACATGTATAATATAATAATGTAAGTGTACAGTGGTTCATAAAGTAAAATAGAAAATAATATTATCAGTTAAAGTTGAAGTTTCACATAACCCGCCTCACTAGGCTAGCCTGTGTTAAGGCAGTAATTTTGCAAATTATTTTATAGTTTTAAAATACCTATGAATTTATACTTATATTAAGATATGCTTCGTAAATCGTTGAATCAATAATTTCGAATTTGGGTGAGTGCACCGGTAAATGCCCTATCATTACTTTTAATCCATTTTTTTACATTGTGTTTGAATATTTTTTGTGAATCAGAATTTTTTATGCTAACCAGAAGAATGTTGTAAATT
>JAHDVE020001273.1:0-14846 GCA_022606495.2 Halesus radiatus
GTTTTGTACATATCTGGAAGCGAATTATAAAGTGTGTAGGCAATGTAGTTTAAAGATTTTATTCCATATTTTGTAGTGTGTTTGAGGAATGCGGATTTTATTGTTATTTCGAGTATTGTGGTTGTGGATGTCTTGATTGTAAAGTGGTTTGACGTTAGTGTGAGTTGATTGTTGAGTAATTTGTAGGATGGTGCTGGTGATTTCATACTTAGGAAGGATCGTGATTGGAAGGATACCGGAAACTGAGTAGATGTCCCTGACATGAGTGTCCCATGGAAGTCCAAAAACATTTCTGAGGGCTCGGTTTTGAACCACCTGCAGATCAGCAATCAATTTCTTCGAGGCAAAGCCCCAGATACAGCAGAGATAGGAAATGTGTGAATGTACCATGGCGAAATATACTGCAGTTAGTAACGGAATGGGTAGTAATCCTTGAAGTCTATATAGCACACCAGTTATGGGGGTAATTTTCTCCTTTACATGATTTATGTGGAGATCCCACGAGAGTTGAGAATCTACGATAAGGCCCAAATATTTTGTTGTCGTTTTCTTTTCGAGGCAGTTGTCACCAATTTTGATATCGAGGCTGGAATTTTTCTTGTTGCCGAATAGTAAATAATGCGTTTTTTTTACGTTAAGGGTCAGCTTATTTATTCTCAACCAGGTTGTGAGATGGGAAACATCGGCATTCATTTCCATTTCGAGTTCCGCTAGGTTTTTTTTGTTATAAAAAATTACAGTATCGTCCGCATAAAGTTGAAGAGTTCCTTTAATGCCCCACTTTGTTATGTCATTAACATATATTAGAAATAGCAACGGTCCAAGAATTGATCCCTGTGGCACTCCACATGTTATTTCACCCAATTCACTCATTTCTCCACCCAGTTCTACTGCCGAAAAGCGATTTGATAGGTAAGATCTGAAAAGTTCCAGAGGAGTACCAACAATACCAAAATGTTTCAGTTTTTCGATCAATACGTTATGGTCCACCGTGTCAAACGCCTTCTTTAGATCAATAAATATTGCCGCTGTAAAATCTCCATGGTCAATACGTTTCTGCAGATTTGATATGAAATCGAAAGCTGCACATTTAGTGTTAGATCGTCGTCTGAAACCGTATTGTTTTGAGGTGAGAATTTTGTTTTGTTCGAGATATTTCAATAGTCTTTCTTTGATGACACATTCAAAAATTTTGGAGATAGCTGGAAGTATAGAGATTGGACGATAATTTTGGACATTTTTTTACATTCGTCTTTATGTATAGGAATAATTTTTGCAACTTTTAGTTTGTCTGGAAAGATACCTTTTGACAGAGAGAGATTTATTAAGAATACGAGGTCATCCACCAGTTCCTCCTTGCAGTTTTTGAGAAGGAGAGAGGTTATACCATCGGAACCAGCTGTCGCTTTAGATTTGAGGTTGGATATGATCCGTAAGATTTCTGTTTTATTTGTCCTGATCATGTTAAAAGATTGTTTTGCTTGAGGTGCCGTGTAGATGGTATTTAAATCAGTTTTTGAAGTTTTTATGACTGATGCGAGACTCTCCCCAACTGAGAGAAAATATGTGTTGAAAGCGGTTGCAATCTCCTTTGGTTTTTTTACTTCTTCGTCATTTATGACTAGCAATTTACAAGCTATTGTAGGGTTTCGGGAGCTATTTGATATAATGGAGTTAATTGTTTTCCATGTTCGTTGTGGCTTATTCATGTTTTCATTAAGCAAATTCGTATAATACTTAGTTTTAATATATCTTCTATAGTTGGTGACAGTATTAAGAGCTTTATTTTTTTCTGTTGTCAAAGGAATACTTCCTTGATTTCGTTTCCAAAGTTTAAATATGCTATTTCGTTTTTTAATCAGCCTATCAAGTTCTGCATCAAACCATGGAGTATTGTTAGGTCTTTTGTCTCCTATATTAGTTTTTAGTTTTGTTTTACACGAATTCATAACATTTTGGAGATAGTCAGAGAAGTTATTATAATTTTTGTTTACATCGTCAGACGAATGGGTAAATTTACAAGTTTTAAGTGTGTTATTTAATTTTTGATAATTTATTTTGTAAGCATTTGATAGGTTTCTTGTGGATCTGTTATTGGGGAGGTTTTTTAGGGAATTTTCATAATCCAATATAAGTATATTATGGTCACTAAGGGGATCATCAATATTTGAGATTTTTCCGGAACTATTTGTCCTATTTGTAATTATGTGGTCTATTAGCGAACTGGTGTTGTTAGTTACTCTTGTGGAAAATATTGTGTTACATACATAAAAGTTATACGATTTCAAGGTGTGAATATATTTCCGTGCAATATCAGTGTCTTTTGAAATATCGATATTGAAATCTCCAATAAGTAATGTGTCTTGTTTGTTTTTATTTAATATTATTTCTAAAGAGTCAAAGAAGTCTGTTATATTTGAGTTCGGCTTACGGTAAAAAACATACAGATTTAGAGGTTTAATATTTTTTGCCGTAATCCTAATTCCTAGAAAGGTATTTTCACTGCCGCATTCTTCGATTTTTTTATTGTCGAGTGTATTATGCATGTAAATGGCGACTCCTCCTCCTCTGTCCATCTCACGGGAAACAAAATTTCCAGAGTAGTCGGCAATATTGAAAAAAGTTTCCTCTCCTTTACGTAGCCAGGTTTCCGTGATTACGAGAATATGAACTGTTTCTGAAATGTTTTTTAGAGTTTCTTCAATTTCGTCAATTTTGTTTCTAATGCTTCTAGCATTCATGTACATAATACGCATACAGGAGCTTTTAGTGATGTATTCTTGTATATTGAAACATTTTTTTTCCTTGAAGTTGCCTTTAGCAGTGTCCCACGTAGTCTATCCTTTCTCTGAAGCGCTCATCCATCAGCTTCCAAAGTGGGCAATCTGGATTTGTTGCCCGGTGGGTTCTTGAAACTCCGGTGCAATTTGAGCACGTTGGTTCTTTCGCCTTGTTGGGACATGTGTCATATTTATGACTTTCTCCACAGTGAAAGCAAGTTATCTTCTCTGTACAAAAACGTTGGGTGTGACCAAAACCCAGGCATTGGTAGCATTGCATCACCGGTGATTGATCTTCTACTACAAGACGTTGATATCCTACGTTTACTCGTCCAGCATTTATCAAAGATTTCCAATTTTTTGGTGACGCTTCAAGGACAACGTTGCACAGTAGTTTGTTCCTATGATTTTTTTTATATTTAATTCTGAGTTTTTGTTTGAAGTCTAGTTCACATCCTTTATTTTGGGATTCTAGAGACTTCAATAGGTCTTCATCAGAAGCACCTTTAATCAGCCCTTTTATAATTAGTAGCGGTTCGAGTTGCTTACCATCAGTCACTGTTATTTGTCCCTGGAGTCCTTTGCTAAGTTCCGCTTTGAAGTTGTTTTTGTCTTGTAGTGAGGCCATTTTAAAGATTAATTTGTCGCTGTTAGTTTTTCGCATACCCGCAACACCAATACCAAGAGATCTAACATCAACAAAAATGAAAACGAAAACGAAAAATGAAAACGCCGAAACAGCTGTCACAATAATAAAAACTGAAAATACTTGCAGAACTTAATAATAGCACATTTGATTTACATTAAATTACCATAATTTACTATTTTTTTATTTTTAATTTACGTACCAATGTCCAATTACAGAAAATACATTTATATGGTTTTATGCGCAAGTAAATTTTATTTATTTAATTTGTGCTGTTTCACAATTAATTCTTTTAAAAATAATATAAAGTATATTTGCGCACGTTCCAGAGTGGAAGATACTCTCAGTATCGCCCTGGTGGAAAGACCACCATTCGAAATTAAAACGTTGCTTAAAATGGGTTTTACCCGTGTTTGGTAACCAGATCTGAATAGCCAGGTATTCCCCACCTTCCTCTTCCCCTTCTACTTCCCCTCCCCAATACCTTCATCCTCACAACATTCCCCAATTCGGGGTGCCATAGTCTCACTGGCTCCAGGCGGTTGGGAGTAGTTGGGACTCTTTTGGTATTCATATAAAAAAATATATATATATATATATATCTATTTTTTTTTATATACGAGTATATATAGGAATTAATATCGTCCAGGCAAACATAATGCAAGTTCAACTTACATGTACCTCAATTGATGATAAATTACTATGTTTGAAAATACAAATGTTCCCAATTTAAATGTCAATGTAAATAAATAAAATCTATCATAAGCAGTTTCCCGGGAATAGCTACTTATATTCAGAGAAGTGATTTATGGACATTTGCCAAACGGATTCGCCGCCGTAATACATAATACAAATTTTGCGTACACGTTGAGTATTTTGGTGCACTAAAAGTTAATAATGATTAGATTACTTCCATAGCGCCGTTTAGTGGAAAAATCACCTCAAGGGCACTTTGGGGAGTGATTTTATATGATTTTAGGCAATAGACGTATTCTGTGCACTTACTTTATCGTTGCAGGAAAGTAATATTGCTGTAACAGCCAAAGTCACGTAAAAAAAAAACACTATTTATATCAATTAAAAAACGTAATATTAACAAAACAAAGAGTTTTTTCCAACATCGTACAGGTCTTATTTTTCATTGTAGAGTCACAGGACCCAGATAGATCTACCAGATAACCCTGTGGAATGGTGTATACAAAGCGTTTTCCTGGGTAGTGGGGGGTTACAGCAGTATTTCAATGCTGCGACGTTAATATAAACACTGTAGATAATCCATCGCTTTTTGTTGATATTTACATTCGATGCAATTTATAGGTTTCCGTTTCATAAATTCACAACAAAAAATTTGAATGCGACTCTACGAACGATAAGAATTAACAGCATTTATTGGTTTCTCCTTTAGCCTGGTAAAATGTTCCCCTGCGGCGCTTACTTTGTGCGCGCTGTAATGGGGAAGGGGGCGTTGAAGAAAGATATACTTGAAAAGTGGCCAATAAGTCAAAAAAGGTTGGAACCTCCGTCTTAGTCCTTTTATGTATCTGTTAAGATGTAAACGTTGAAACATATTTTTATGTGAACACTCCACAGTAGGCGAATGTTTTAAAGAGCAAGAAAAAAACGTAAATAAAGGTTTATTATTGCACTGGTAGCTCATAAATCAACGTTATTTAACGTTCACCATACATAAATACACACTTTGCAGGTTGCTAACTCAAGAAAATGCTACTGTGTTGAATATGAATTATTTATCTATAAATTCTCTACGGGTTAATAGGAAAATGTATAAGATTTCAAAGGACAAAAATCCTCAAACAGTAATCATTTAAGTTCTATATGAAAGACGTACTGGAATTTTAGGTAGAACGTTCAAATTGATTTCAAAGGTTTTTGGACTGCACCTATTTTCAGACATTTTGGGATATGTACTCGTATTTCATAGAATTTAATGATTAGAGTTTGAAGAATTTAGCCTTTTGAAACCTTACACATTTCACTAACTACCCTTATAGAATTTAGAGATAAATTATTTATAGTATTGCTAACTATTCAACTTCAAGTCAACTGAAGTTAAGAAGTTCCTTACGTCTTGTTTATACAATTATATTTGTAGTAAAAATAACTTACCATTGGCGACACTTTCGTGATACTGCAATTGGTTACAGAAAACAATACGCTGAGAGCTTTTCGGCTCCCAATCTGAACAGGCTTTAAGACAACAACCCAAAAATGACAACCTGTTGTCCGAGCCAATAACATCTGCCATAGAAACAATATTGACCATCGGTGACACTTTTTTGAGATGTCGGTAGCTTTTTGATTCTTAATGCGGATAGGTCTAGGATAATGGGGATGTTTAATTAAAAAAGTTATTCTAAAACTACTGATCACCAGCAGTTCAGACGAAATCTTTGGGAGAATCTGTGTTTTAGATATTTGGCAACTTTATGCTAAAAACATACTTTCATATCTCTTTCAATACACAACTCTATCTGACAATAGCCAAACTGCTCGCGATACTAGATCTAAACGGCATAATCTTTTACTTATTCCTTTAGCTAAAACAACATTTGGCCAACGATTTTCTAGATACTTTGAAGCGAAGCTAAATAATGTACATCCACTCACCATTAGACTGAACACAGATTACGATAAATATAAATTGGAGACCAAGATTTGGATCACTAGCCAAGACAGATCAAATTTAAATGTTTTTTTTTAAACTTCCTTATAAGTATGATACTATTTTCAATTGAATTTTTACCATAACATTATACTGTAAACTTTGTAAACTTCGTAAACTATGTAAACTCTGTAAAGTTTGTAAACTTTGTAAACTTCGTAAACTATGTAAACTCTGTAAAGTTTGTAAACTGTAAATTGCAAACTATAAACTTTGCCTGCTCTCAACACATATTCTCCTATTGAGACAGGGACAGTACCATAACCCTTTTATAACTATTACATATTATAAAAATAAAATACAAATGTTAAACAGTGCAACTAGCACTGAATGAACAATTACACGGTATTATGCAATATGTGCAAAGGAGCCTACCGTCAGTTATAAGCAGACATCGCTCTATATGCACTAACGGCCGTTCCTCTCAACCCTAATGAGCAACTGTGAGCAGAAATATTGACTCAACATTGTTCTAATCCACAAGTACGTTCTTCCCAGCGATATTCACGATCAATTTATGATATCAATTTTTGTGGATTAAATTCCCCTCAACAGACAACTAGTTATAAAAAGTGTCAACAGGGTGAACAAATCTCAGTGGAATATCTAACGTCATTATTCGTTCGCGATCTATTCATCGCGATTCAAATATCGAGTGACAAAGATTTATTTCCGTTTTCTAATGTCAAAACATGTTTTTGGATGTTTTAAATAAAACTAAAGAAAAAATAACTTATTTTACCTACGTTTTGTCTTGTTTTTTTACGAAAGAGAAACATCAAATGTCAAATGTACGTCTATGATAGTGGGCGGGCACTATTTTATAGTCTACGACGGTGGGCGAGCACCTCCATAGACAATTTAGGATAAAACAGGTTGGAAACAGGCAAACAGACCGAATGCTCAACAAAACACTTGGCTGATCGGTGCCTCAGATTGATCATTCAAAAGGTTTGGAAAAACGGCCATCAAAAATGAAAATTGTACCACAATTGCCAATATAAGTACTAAACCAAGTATGCCATAATATCCTCTTGCTACGACAATGTAACAATGCCAAATATATGTAGCTAATGTTTAATTAAAAAAGCTAAATACATGTATCATAAACATACAACGAAAAGTGGCTAAGTCCTTGTTTGTTGGCAGGTTGAGATTGGGGATTTCTGCATGAATGCAGTCTCATAGTTTTGAAAGTTAGGATATATTTTAATTACAGTTGATTTTTAGCATTAATTATGCAGGGATCTCATTTTTGCAACATTTAGTCGACTTTCATCCTTCCTCTGCCAGTTCCATGCCTCACTTCCATACGTCGGGGTTGGTATCGCACATCTTTATGGACTGATAGCTTCGTTTCTTTGGACAAATGTTTGTTAACGGCAACCGCGTTTAGTCCTCCATTAATGGATTTTCCTGCATTTACCTTCTTTCAAAATCTATTAGTTTTCCATCTCTCGTGAACATACCTAAATATACAAACTCATCGACCTGCTCCTAGTATTCATCATTAACAACCATATTGCACACTGTTTTCGTATTCTCACTTTCAAGTCATATTCTTGTACAATCTTTAATTAAATAGATTTGAATTTTTAAGTAAAAATAAACATAAATATATTTTTTTAAACCTGTAAATGTACGTAGATACTGCTTTTATATTTACCACAATTACTTGATAAATATTCATAGTTGGTAAGTAAAAACACAGTAAAAACAGAAAAAAAGGATATTTTTTACAGACGTTGTTATTTTTTACAATCTTTATTGTAATAATAATATAGAATAAGGGTTTACTAGTGCTTTTGCAAAAAAATAGTACATTAGACCCACTGTAAATATGCCAAAACCTTAATTAAACAAAACTCGACCCTTCATTCTGAAGAATGACTCCTACGGTAATTACTGTGTTTTTACTTACCACGACAGTATATTCCATGACAACTCCCTTTTGTACCGAAATGTCGTGCAGAAACCATCCAGTCCACGAGACAACCAACTAATCCCTTATCCTTTCTAAACTCCTGGCAGTCCCTGCGAAGGGTCGGACGGACTATCGCGAAGTATAATGTGGTTGTTACCTCGTGATGTGCCATCCCGTAATGTCCCCGAATCGTGGTTCGTGATCAAACCTTCGTCCCGCCAAGCAGGTATACCTAACATTAGTTGTACATCCGAGATGTCGTAAACCCAAATAGGCGACGTTATTTTTTGCGCCGAAAATAAAATATAACAATTCGAATTAACCTTTTGGGTTATTTTTAAATTGGATGCGATCACGTAAACGAGGAAAGAGAAGTGGATCCGGTCGGATGTATTCGAAAGCGCTCTGATTCAGTCGGCTGTCTTGTAACGTGATGTTTATTGGCGGAATTGTTTCAATTATAGACGTAAATCTATCGGATTGCTATTCATAACGTGGACAAGCAGGTATATATCCGCATATTATGTGCCATACAAGCGCATAAATAAAATAAATCGCTATTTTAGCGAGACTATTTTTAATATTTTGGGGAAACGGTTTCGTTCTTTCTGTTCTTGGCGAAGTAAATAGTTTTAGCATGGACACAAAAGCAGAGTTTTTCTCAGTTTTGATCACTGACGTCAGAATTAATAGACTTGCCCTAAGTACGACTTCGACGGCTGGAGGCAAAGGTCACGTGACACCCATTTTGGCACCAGCTTTGGTTCACTGCCGTCCTTGTTTGTTTCGCTTAATTTTCACTTCGGTAAGCAAATTAGAAAACATTCATAAAGAGGGTCAAAGTAAATACTCGATTTTTGTAAACAAGCCGAACCTTTTTACTTAGTTGCTATCTTACTTAAATTGGCAGCAATTCCGCCCCTCCATTTTTATTTCTTCCCCTTGCGTGTTAGGACATCTCTATATATTATTTGCTCTGTGGTTTTGATGTTCTAATTACCAGGAGACATTGGAACTATAAAACCCCAACATTGTGAGCGAAAGAGGAGGACCATAATTAAAATCAATTTACACACACAATATGGTCAGCAATCCTTTAGCTACAAGGGGGGCAATTTATATAACTGCCTTTTAGGTGAAATTAAAAAGAAAAAAGTGTAGTTGTATTTAAAAAGAACTTGTTCTTCCTGAAATAATTGAATTTTTTTTTAATTTATACTATTGAACTACATCTATTTAGGTAATAATTCTAGTTAAGTAAAAGAAAACATTTTTTTTCTGGAATAAAAAAAAACTAGATAAAAACTCCAACATTGTGAGCCGAAAGAGGAAGGAAATAATTTTTAAAAAAATTGGGACAGTTTGGTTATTCGGATTTTGTCTCTAAAAATCTTGAATTCTTAACAGGTTTCTGTCTAGAATTTCTAGGTCAGTGGAATTATCACAGTGAAGTAGGGAGCTTATTAAAATTTCATTTTAACTCTCCGAAAAGAAGACTTTTTATCCCATATTTTTTCAGTAAGAAAAAAGTTTAGAAAAATGGAGGTAAAATAAATCGCCTTGCAAAGCCTGCTAATAAAGCTGGCACCCGAGTAAATGTTAGGTTCCTACCCATACGGAAATGTAACTAATACTAGATGTCTTATGGTTTGGAGTAAAGTTTTGAGATTGTGTATTCCAGTAAGCTCGGTGTAATAATTTTATGGTGTAAATACCTAATATTACGGTAATTTAAAATAAGTACAGTATTTTTTTACTGTAAAAGTGATTAGATACAGATACCACGTACCGACAAAGAAATTACCATAATTTGCCATCAAAATATTTTAATTTAATTTAAAAGGACATCAACGACGTTCACCTGATAAAAAATGAAAATATCAAACACAAAATTCACACCTGGATAGCCAACAAAGGCATTATCTACTGCAGACAGATGACAGATACTAAGAGCATCTACAATATAACAGTAAACTTCTCGCTATATTTTTCACTTTTCCCCTCATTTCTTTTTTTATCTCATCTTATAATTTAGGATATTAAAATTATTTTTATTTCTACTATCTCGGAACAGGCCACCCAGTGATGTGATTTATACCAAACGTTTTTTTTGTTTTTTTTTTTTTTTAAATTTTATATACATAGAATAATTTTCTCGCTTTACCCGCGTAATGTAGACCTAGGTCTTTACTTCTGGATTGAACGGACACGCGCAAGCGATCAGTTCAAAACAAAACTCAATATATAAGGTCTCTGAAGATAGACAGTGTGATTTGTGCGAAACGTCAGGAGTTAAAAGGTCGTTCTAAGGACTACATTACCCGAGTAAAGCGAGAAAATTATTCTACATCTTACACCCGTGAAAACCTCAACCATAACATAGACATATACATATATTTTTATTTCCATATATTTATTTTCTTATACTTACTAAACAATGTATGTGATTATGTATTTTTTGGTTTATAAAATTAAAAATAATAAAAAAAATTAAAAAACATGTAATAATAAAAGTAATGATAAGATATCAAAAAGGTTTGTAAAAATTTGGTATCCCCTTCCTCTAATCCTACCCTACCCCTACCCATTTCACCACATCATTAATTAAATATCCTTATCAGCCTTTACATCTCTCGTTAACATTCTTCCCAAGTACACAAAACTCATCCACTTGCTCCAAATAAGTTGTCCGCGAAAATTCATTTCTATGAAAATTAAAATGAGAAATACTCTTAAATGACAATACCTCCAGCTCTTGACATTTGATGGTAACATGCTACACTAGCACCCCCTAGTAGCCCTAGTTGAACGAATTGGGTTTTTCCATATATTTTAATAGATATCCTGTGAAATATATTCTTAATAAATTATGGAAATTGAAAAATAAAAAAATAAATATTATGTTACCTAAGTATGATTTTACTTCATTTTTGTTCGTATATTTGGATTGTATAAATATTTAAAGCTTCACTGCTCGGGGCACTGTCTAAATTATTTACAAAGAAAATAATAAAAATATTATTGCAATAGCAATACAGAGCAACAGGAAACCCGAGCCGCTAGAGAGCGCTTGTGTAGAATGTTGCCATTTCAATGTATGGTAAATGTCAAGAGCTACGCGCATCAGTATATTTCTAGGGTATTTGCTTTCAACATTTCAAAAGAAAAGAGCATCGAGTAGAACGGAGTTCGAAATTTGAACTTGTTCGAACTGAAACCGACATCCCGGATAAATTCTTAGCAGTTCCTGATTTTTTTTTAAATTGTTTCCCTTTTCGACCGCCGGTGACCTCGAATGTCAAGTTGAAGTATCCCCTATTGTGTCTTAAAAAAAAACTATATTTACATTAATTCAACCCCGTATCTCATTCTGGTGCACAGAAAATGCGTAATAATTAAGCATGCAGACACACATACTCCCAATTTATACATCGGGGTTCGTTTAATTTATTTTTTTATCTAACTATACTTGAATAGGGTGGCAAAATTTTATTTTATTACATATTTAAGTACATAAAACGGGCGATATGCCCAAAACTTACGTACATGCCTGACGGCCTCCATGGTCGAGGGGTAAGGCTCTCGACTACGAATCCGAAGGTCGCGGGTTCAAATGCCGGCGTGCGGAAGTAAATTTTATTTAATTAATTTAAAAATAACATATAATATATTTGCGCACGTTCCAGAGTTGAAGATACTCTCAGTATCGCCCTGGTGAAAGACCGCCATTCAGAATTGAAACGTTGCTTGAAATGGCTTTTAGCCGTGTTTGGTAACCAGATCTGAATAGCCAGGTATTGCCCCACCTTCCTCTCCCCCTTCTCCTTCCCGCCCCAATACCTTCAGGATCAGAACATTCCCTAATTGGGAATGCCATAGTCTCACTGGCTCCAGACGGTTGGGAGCAGTTGGGACTCTTGTGCGGTATTCATATAAGAAATTAATTTAAAAAACATGCATTTTTTTACAGTATGCATGTTTACAAAGCAATAGTAATTAATGAGCATGTACACACAAAAATTATACTAAACTAAATCAAAAACAAGTGAAATATCAAAAACATATTATGGATACATAAAGTAATTCCTTATTGTCACCTGTGCTGTTGGTACAATGTTTTAAATGTCTAATAAATTACATATTCAAAAAATAAGGTTTGTTTCGGTAGAAAATTTTCAAAATTGAAAGCACAAGTATGTACCTCTAGGTAAAAAACATATTTTGAAAAATAATTTTTTGATTGAAATAAAATTTTCAAACGAATGTTTTTTTTTGTTTCTTTGTTTAGAGATATCGCTGTCATTAATTTCATAACTTTATTCAAAAAAAAATCTCAAACAAGGCCGGGCACACATCAGCTAGATTTTTATAAAATGAATACATCAGAAAGTTTCCGTCTGACTGACAGAGATTGTAGTTTATAGTGTGAAATTCGATCATTATACATTCCGAATTGATCAGATAAACCTTCACGATATGCAATCACACGGGTTAATTTTCTTTGTGTGGATTCGATCCTGTAATAACGAATCTCATAATTAGGAGAACAAATAGTGGATGCTTATTCCAAAATACAATACAATCGATTTGTATTGGTAATTTTACACTTTTGAAACAATTTGTAATTCGTAGAGTTAATCCTGCCCTTAGCTAATATTTGTCACGCCCTTTGCTTGAATTTTGTCAAGTCTTTGGTTGAATTTGTACTAAAGCGTCGTTATCGATGTGATACGTATTTGAAAATATATTTCTGTTATTTATGAAGGAAATTGCAGTGCATTTATTTTCATTAAAATATACATGTATTCATATATTACATTTAATATTCCAACTAGAACTACTCGATCTAAAATTTTGTTTAACTGTAACAATAATTTCAGGACTTTCAGTCATTCAAATATTCATTAGTACCTCGACTTCACACAGTAGGTAATACATTTTCAGATATAGTAGACATTTTCAACTACTTTGAATACAAATACAAACAAACGATTATCGCATACATCCTCTATAATTATTAATATATGTGTCTAGAGTATAAGTAACAATGAATGTGAGGTGTGTTTTGATTTTTCGCCTCTGGAACTTATTAATTAGAATGGTACTTACACTATGTTATTCCTGTATTTATTCGATATATTATATTTGAACCTACTGTAATATGTTTTGCACCTGTTTATTATAACTAACTTTATATGTAAAAGTCCATATAGGGCGTATATTACACAATAAATAAATAAATATTTATAAACAACTCAACTCAACTGAAATCGCCCGATATCATGTGAAATTTATTCAAGTCAGAGCATGCCTTAGCGTATTTACTTAGGTCTTGGGTCTACTTAGATTCAATTACAATCCTTCACAGGGATTTATTGTTTAGTGTGACTTAGCGTGAAGGCCAAGCAGTAGTCCATAATTTCCCACTAAATTCGCAATAATAATAGTAATTGTTGGAAATGATTTCACTCACGCTTAACACATAAATCCATTCAATCAGCGATATGAATTGCGGTCACGATTGAATTTGGCGAAGTTTCCTTTTAAGCCACGCTACGAGCTATGAATGTGTTATTGAGAAGAATGGAAGCGGTACAATCAATAAGAGAATTTATAAATGTTATCAGTAACTGTTTTCTCTAACGCGCGTTTGTGCAGTGAACTCCCATTAAAAAGATAAGAAATTGATCACTAGTTCCCTGTGAAAGACCATTATTCAGAAACGAAACGTAGCTTAAAATGGCATAGGCCGTGTTTGATGACCAGAGTTGAAGAGCCAGGTACTTCCCAACCCTCCTGTCCCAATCTGCTTCTCTTCCCCACTCCCTTTAACCACACAATAATTTGATGGATAGTCCATACCTCCTGGAATGCTATAAGTTTTTTGTACCAAACTACTAGCATACTACACGACAAAACAGACGTGTTGGCACAGTACAGCATGACACGGAGTACTGTGCTTCTAAATAACATATCTCTTGATATTCAACATAAACCGTAAAGGTTTCAAGAGACATGCAAATAGTGTCTCTAAATACATTCAAAGTCATTCTGGTTAACTTTTATGTTGAAATAACACATTACTGCATTTTTTTGCTGTCCGTGTATATAGTGAATGGAGGCAGTGTGTTATATATACGATTCGAGACGGTATAGTTCCACTGGCTTTCCACAGTTGGGAGAACTTATCCTTTTCGCTAAAACAACATTTGGCCAAATAAATTTTAGATACTTTGCAACAAAGCAAAATAATGTACTCCCACTGGCTATTAGACTGTACTCAGATTACGATAAATATAAATTGGAGTCCAAGATTTGGATCACTAGCCAAGACAGAACAAAATTCAATGATTTTATTAAAACATCCATATATATAACAATGGTATAATGTTCAATTAACGCTTCAAACTTTTTACCATAACATTATACTGTAAATTGTTAACTTTGTAAACATTGTATGCTTTGTAAGCTTTGTAAACTTTGTAAACTTTGTAAACTTTGTAAACTTTGTAAACTTTGTAAACTTTGTAAACTTTGTAAACTTTGTAAACTTTGTAAACTTTGAAAACTTTGTAAACTTTGTAAACTTTGAAAACTTTGTAAACTTTGTAAACTTTGTAAATTTTGTAATCTTTGTAAACTTTGTAAGCTTTGTAAGCTTTGTAAGCTTTGTAAACTTTGTAAACTTTGTAAACTTTGTAAACATTGTAAACTTTGTAAACTTTGCAAACTTTGTAAACTTTGCAAACTTTATAAACTTTGTAATCTTTGTAAACTCTGTATACTTTGTAATCTTTGTCGACTTTGCAAACT
>JAHDVE020001274.1:0-33217 GCA_022606495.2 Halesus radiatus
ATTTTGACAAATATTCGGTACCAATGCTTCGATGAGTAGTTCAATGTGAATCGTTTTTTTGTAGTTCAAAATGTATTGGAATTGGATGTTGCTTTGAATGTCTAGTGTTGTATGGAGTCAAAGCTCTTGCCCAGAAAGGTATTAAATAAACGAAAATGAAAAACATTTTGACGTGCTGTATAGTTTGTAACAAATGCGTTGTTTTCTCTTTTGATGACTCAACCCAACCCCAACCCCAACCCCAACTAACTAACTAACTAGCCCCCAGCCCCAACTAACCCCAACTAGCCGTATTGGCAAATATATTAAAATTATGAAAACTTTTTTTTTTTTAATTTTAATTTTTGAGAACGAATATCAATGAAATATAACTTTTTAGAAAGAAACTTATTAACGATATTTAATTGATATATCGTATTTCTATATTTTTACTTCAATTCTTTAGATTTACATTAATTATTTTATTTTAGAAAATGGGGAAATTGTGTTCAGGAGGGGAGGGATTTTCACATATTACAGAATAAAAATGGAATCAAACAGCATCACAATAAAGGGCGTCTCAAGACCTAACAATATCGCCCACATTATTTAACACTTACACTGAACAGGTGCTCTCCCATATGGGCTTTAAGTTATATTCACTAGTTCATGTGTCTGCGATATGGATTGTTATCAGAGGAAAATCGCATGAAGCAAGAGCGATAGTTTTTAGTAACGGAGTCTAAATTGGAAATCAGGCTTAAATAATAAAAATTAGTATTGTTGGAAAACACCAAATACCATTACAAGGTAACAATTCGAGTTACTGAACTCGGCTCTGAATTAATCGATAAAAATAACATTTTAGTTTTGATAAAAAACAATGCAATTAAACTGCAGGACTGAGATGTGTTAAAAATATGGGGCATAAGGATTACTTGGTTTTGTGTTCTTGTTTTTAGTATTAATTGGTTTGGAATGTCTTAGCAACGGATATTTATTATTCATTAATTAGTCAATTAGACAATTAGTTAATTTGTTAATGTATTTTTTTTTAAAATCCGAAACCGCCACAAAAATGAATTATCTTTAAAATACCAGCCTGTTAGACTTGACTAATGAAGGAGGCTATTTTCGAATTTATTAAATCTGTTGCTATTGATTATGTGTTACTATGCACGAAGCCTTTATCTTGAGCAAAAGATTCTGCTTCTGCAGTTATTTAGATAATCGTCCAACGAATATCCACAAGAAGCCAATCATTTTTTATATTCAGATTAAAAAGACTACTTCAATTTAATAGATTTTTTAATTAATAAATGACTGGCATTTAATGAGTAAAGTATAAAAACCGAGAAAAAACGCCAAATTTATAAATTGTACGAGGACAATGTGGGAATAAACCATAACCGAATATGTTAATAAATTAAAAAACAGTACTTAAGATTAATAATTTACCAGTTATACTGAACAAGACTCAAAACCAAGAGACTCCCGACCTTTAAAACCCCTATAACGCTTATGAGAATTTAATTTAAAAAATATTACTAAAACAAAAACAAAAACAAAAAGGAAAAGAAAAGAAACAAAATGAAGTTCCTCAAAAACACGCTCGTACTTTCACTCTTGGTCGGCTCCCTCAGAGCCGACAAACTAATCCGTTACACTGAAAGCAAGGCCTATGATAACCAGAAGCAGCTGAATATTCAGGCTGATAACACCTGTTATGACCATAAATAACGAGTGCAACACAGAGAACAAAGCGAAACTACCTTGAAAATTGGCGCAGCCGGATGTGGCGCAGCAGTAGCCGCCATGCCACGTGCCTAACCTTGCGCGGCTGCAAAGATAAGCGCTATTCGTGCCCAAGCGCCAACGAGAGTTGCGGTGGCTCGCCCCACTAGAGTTGCAGTGGCTCGCCCAGTTATTGCTAAGGTAGAAGCTCCACGAATTGTTCGTGCCGAGCCCGCTTGTGCCGTAAAGGCAACCCCAAGAGTTGCGAAAGCAGCAATAGTTGCGAAAGTAGCCCCAATTGTTGCGAAAGCAGCAGTTGTGCAGAAAGCAGCCCCAATCGTTGCGAAAGCAGCAATTGTGGCGAAAGCAGCCCCAATAGTTGCTGCGACTCGTGCTCCAATTGCGAAAGTCGCTGCCATTCCGAAAGCGGTCGAGTCCGTCCGTGCAACACCAAGCTGCGATACCATTGATAATGGTTTTGTGGCAGCAAGTGTGACCAACACTGCTGCTATTCAGGGTCGTGCAACAATGCTGAAAATAATGGGTTAATCAACATCGAATCAGGATCTTCAGGCTGCAAGAGCTGGGATGATGGTGATATTGCAGCAAGTGTGACCAACAGTGCTGCTATCAAAGGGGATAACAACGACGCCGCAAATAATGGTGCAATCAATGTAAACGAAGGAGGCAGATGGAACGGCGCGGACAGTAACTTTATAGCCGCAAGCGTGACCAACACTGCTTGCATCGAAGGGTCGGGTAACAACGTTAAGAATAATGGGGCAATCAACATTCACTGATTCATACCTTTCGAGTTTATGTTTCATTCCTAGCCGTTGGTTTCTAATACTTTGAATAATTTTATGTTGTCATTTTATCTATTCCTTTGTTGAAAGTTTTGAATTCACTTTTGAAGATGTGCATTTCAAGTCGGCGGGATATTGCCAATTAACAATCTTATAGGACGTCAATGGATTTATTAGTCATCCTCTAAAATATTCCAGCTATTGGATTTTAACTGTCAGATAATAAAAACACTGAAATATTGAAATTTCCTCTATACTAAAAATAAAATAAATTATTGTCAATATTCAAATTAATGCCTCATCGATATCATTACTCAACTAGTCAATTAGTCAATTAGTCAATTAGTCAATTAGTCAATTAGTCAATTAGTCAATTAGTCAATTAGTCAATTAGTCAATTAGTCAATTAGTCACTTAGTCAATTAGTCAATAAGTCAATTAGTCAATTACAATTAGTTTATGTATTTTTTTAATTAGTCTGAAACCGCAACGATAAGAAATATCTTTAAACTATCAGCCCAATACACTTGACTGATAAAGTTGGCTGTTTTGAAGTCATTTAATGGCCTTATTTCTATTTATTTTGACTTACTAAGCACTAAGCCTCTACTGCCAGCAAAAGATACTGCTGTTGATTTGCAGTTGTCGGAAGAGTTTGTTCAGCCGATACCCACAAGAATTCAAATCATTTTTTTTAGATTTAGATAAAAAAGACTACTTGAATTTAGTCGATTTGTTAAAATGACTTGTATTTAATGAGGAAAATATAGAAGAAAAAACGCCAAATTAATAAATTCTACTTTGATAGAGGACAATGTGGGAATAATCATAATCCACTATAAATAAGTTTAAATCAGTAGAATACTCGCAGATTAATTAACAATACCGAAGATTTATAATTTACCAGTTATACTGAACGAGTCCCAAAATCTAGAGATTCCGACTTTAAAACCTCCCACAAAGCCGATGACAGTTTAATTATCCAATCAGTACTAAAAACAAAAGAAAACCAAAACCAAACAAAAATGAAGTTCCTCAAAAACACCCTCTTGCTTTCGCTCTTGGTCAGCTCCCTCAGAGCCGCTGGTCGTGAATGTGGTGTTACCAGAGATAATGATTTTGTGGCAGCAAGCGTGACCAACACTGCTGCTATCCAGGGGTCGTGCAACAATGCTGAAAATAATGGCTTAATCAACGTCGATTCAGGAGCTGCAGGCTGCAAGGGGTCCCGCTGGGATGATGGTGATATTGCAGCAAGTGTGACCAACAGTGCTGCTATCAAGGGGGATAACAACGACGCCGCAAATAATGGTGCAATCTGCATAAACTAAGGAGGCAGGTGGAACGGCGCGGACAGTGACTTTATAGCCGCAAGCGTGACCAACACTGCTTGCATCGAAGGGTCGGGTAACAACGTTAAGAATAATGGGGCCATCAACATCCACTGATTCATACCTTTAGAGTTTATGTTTCATTGCTAGTCGTAGTTTTTGAATCTTCTTTTCACGATTTCGTCTTGCCATTTTATCCATTCCTCTCTGTTGGAAATTTTAAATCCACTTTTTTCGAGCCATTGGACTTTAACTGTCAGATATTTTATACACTGACATATTGAATTTCCTCAATACTTAAAAATAAATAAATTATCGTCAATATTCAAATTAATTCTAATCGATATCAAAACCTACCAGTCAAGAAAAATAATGAACAGCTACTTCACTAACGTCAAAAGCCAGGTGCTCGCTGCCGGCGTGGCAATCCTCGTCGGATACACTGTAACCATCCCTTCTTACCCAATTCATCCCCCCTTATCCTCTTCACATGTAATGCTCAGATCAATTACTTAGCGATGACTCTGCTGTACTTCGCCGGAAAGGAGTAGACGCTAAGGAGAGTGCGGGACAACGTGTCCCGCTACATGTACGTCTTCGGCATCGCAGGTACATAACCGCCTTCTCTCACTCGCCCTTACCTCACTATTCGGACATAGGCATGCTATCGGTAGCACCCCTCCCCGGTCTGCGTGGAGTGTTTCACGCGGTGTTGGCCTGGATCAACGTGATCGGAGTGGCGCTGCTCCACCTCGTCTACTTCTTGGACCTGGAAGACGTCGAGGGCAAGAAGCGGGGCCTGATCAACATCGTCTTCTGGACGCTGGCGATCATCTGGTACTTCGGCATCTTCATCATCTTCTGCAGGGAGAGCTCGTCGAACTATTGAGGCTGTGCCGACTCTCTAATGACCCTATTGATCTATTGATCTATTGATCTATTGATCTATTGATCTATTGATCTATTGATTGATTAATGTATCGATAGCAGCACCATAACCAAACACTCCCCGCATTACAATCTGTATAACCTTGCACATTGGCAGTATCTGTACTTGGCCATTTATGCTCAAGGATATTGGCTGCCATTCAAATTATTCCTCAGACCTCTAGGGGTCTCCTTAAAAATATACCTGTTATTCAATCATATTTTTAACAGCTTCGCTTGTTCATTTAGTCACAAATATCTTTTATAATTGTCATTTTTTGTTCTGATCTCTTTCTGAATGTAAAAGCCAGCGTTATATTATATTTTAATATATCCATCTTTATTTTCATTATATTCTGGAAAGCCTAAATAATGTTAAATTGAAGTCTTGAACTTAGTAGAGTATTTTAAAATGATATCATCAGGGATTTCATCTAACCAAATGGTTGTCAAGATATCTTAATAATAATCGAGTTTTGCCATATATTTTTATGTGTAATCATATGTTAAATGAATAAATATATAATAAAAAATATTTCTAAGTTTACACTATATCACCTATCGAATAAACAATGGGGATTATCTGATCGGATAAAGAGTTAGTTTATCTATATTTTGATTCAAGTTTATAAATCCCCATTAAAAGAATATGTTCGTTTAAAAAAAATACATTTAAAAATTTTGAAGAAATGTGAATTTTGGAAAAAATACTAAAGATTAAAGCAAATAAATATTAATCAGTCAAATGTATAAACAATTATTTCGACTTTAAAACTCATAAAATTTGACAAACAATAAGATGACTGGAGAATATAGCATTAAATGTTTATGGCTCGGCGTCATCGCTGTTCACTACATATCTAAAAACACCTTTTTAAAAACTATATAATAATAGATGCTGAATAAGAATAATATAAATGTTTAATTCAATGTTTGTTAAATTAAGTGTATAACTTTTAATATTCTTCTATTTTTAAAAAAATTAATTATTTGTATGTTCTTTCATATCAATTTCAAAATAATTTAATGACCATTCATATTATCTTTTATTTTTAAAAAAATTCAACCCAAACAATGATATGATTAAAAACACCGTCGATATATTATCTTTCTATCTTTTTCGATTTGCTTGGTAAACCCTTAAATAATCACAGCAAAATAAAATAATAATTATACATTCCTAAAATATATGTTTTTTTATTTAATTACATCTATTTAATTTACTTGGATTAGTAAATAAATTTGTCGAACCTACAAAAAATAACTGCTCTATTATGATAATTTAGAATTCACCTTTAAAAACTATAAATAAGCAATCATTAGCAATTCTAATTTCATAATTGGTTTAAAAAAGAAAAAAGAACTAATAATCAAAAAAACATACATATACCAAAATTATGTCAAATATAATTTTATTTTGACATTTTTTATATTTTATTTACACTTACTCTACCTCTCTAAACTTCATTCGTATATAAATATTTTTTGCATCTACACCTCTAAAACCTGTTAATTCCATAAATACAATGCCCAAAATAAAATTATCTTCCATAAAAATTGCAAAGAAATGCGATAATGATAGCGAAAATAAATGTCATACACCCACTATCATGAACTACAAGCCGAATCCCCCAAAACACCAGCTGAAGTAATTACGTAATAATTTGGATGAGCCTTAAATTTCTCCTTGGGAAACCAGTTCGACCTACTTTAATCGAAGCAGCCAAACAATAAACAAAGAGCCAATCAAACTAAATAATAGGCATCAGCTTTCTCATTCTGAATAAAAACAGGCGATTTGCCGAATTTCTATACTAGATCCTCTGTCTGTATAAGAAATCAAAGGTGATGGAATTTTCGGAACAAATATCGAGGAGGAAAGTTTGGGGAGACAAAATGTTGAATGCACACGAAAGTTAAGTTGCAAAAATAACGTCGCTTTTTCTCAATATGCTTTCAAAAAAACTATAAATATAAGCTTCGATCAGACAAACTATTATTGTTTTCCTTCAAACTCGAAGGGCTCCCAGCCAGTATCTCCGAATTCAATGGACTCTACTCTAAATTCCAATAATTTAAATTGGAAATAAAAACATATGTTTTCTTAACTATACCTCAAACCATGTTCCTTTTCTCAAAATAAAAATAAATGCAGTGAAAATGTTTCGCACAATTAGAATACGAGTAGCTTACATAAATAAAAAGCTTTTTCCACCAATTTCGGTGAAATCATGAAGAAAAGCCCAGCCATTAGAATCATAAAGAACAAACGGAAAATACATCAAAAAGCCCGATCACGTCAATAACTCGCAAACATCATAGTGAAAACAAAAAATACCCCGGGCAACAATCTACCGACATAGAAACTGTAACAGCTTTTAGCACAAATTGCAAACCTTCGAAAGCTGGCTTATTGAGTCGACGTATCGTATATGGTGAATATTTCACTGAGATTTATTGATGTAAACTCATATTTTATCGAAATACTATTTGACATAACTTTCTCTTTCGAATTTAATAGCTGAAATAGAAAGTTGTTTTAAGGAAGAACTATTATTAAAGGAAGAAAGTATTGTGTATTATAAATATTATGTAAAAATTAATAATAATAATATACTTTTTCAGCAAGTTATTATAGGATTATTTACTATTTATTTTTTTATTTCCTAGGCTAGGGTAAATGTTCATTTTTCCCTGAAATTAAGTGAAAAGTTACCCATATTGTTTGTAAATAAACAGAGACCTATCATTAAAAAAAAACTAATATTCAGCATCAGTATTACCTGACTTGGTATTATTTTTACGGGATACACTTCTATATACTTGAGGTGTAGAAAGCTATACTTATTTGAGCTTGATTAGTCGAACTATGCTAGAAACATTTTGAATAGTTCTAATAAAAATCAATATTCAAAAATTATTGTGGGAATTTCTGTTGACAGTACTGCACTAAGTTGGCGATTATTATAAAAACTAAATGTTCATAATATTTTTTATTACATATACAAGTATAGATAAAAGGTAGTATATATATATATTTTTTTAATTAGATTGGTTTTAAGTATTAAAGTATTTTGCTATCTATTTTATTATATTCA
Organism: Halesus radiatus; assembly: GCA_022606495.2. Lineage (NCBI taxonomy): Eukaryota > Metazoa > Arthropoda > Insecta > Trichoptera > Limnephilidae > Halesus > Halesus radiatus. The sequence goes on from JAHDVE020001274.1 coordinate 7,876, forward strand.
AATATTTCCCCATTTTTTCATTTGTTTTTGGTACTTTTATATAAAAACAACCACATTCGAAGGATATATGTGTGAATATATTTGCGACGTGAGAAATGATAAAAGAGTAATAAAGTTGAAGGAAAAATAATCTTATACCGTTATTTTCAAGTAAAACTATTAGGAGTTTCAATTGCATTAATTAAATATAGTTAAATCTCTTAATATTACGCATACTTCTGATTAGAACATATATTATTTGTCAACACAAATTATTTACTGTTTTTCGAAGATTAGTGCAGAGTTTCAGCGACGTGAATCTTAATGATACATAAAATGGAGTAATTATTTCAAGTGATTGAGTTTATTGTCAAACTAACATTTTTTTTTAATGAATTAAGTTTGATCCTATATTTAATATACTTAGTATTTTTCATTATATTTTATTTAGAATGAGATTGTCATAACTGAATGTGTATACGGATATCGATGTTTATATATATAAGTGTTCAATTTTTTACATCTATTATTTATTTCTATGATACTTATTTGAAAAATACAAATACAACAACTATATTAACATTTATCATTCATATTATTCTTAATTCTTGCTGGTTAGTTTTTGGGATTTCAAAGTCTAACTAATAATAAATAATAAATAATTCAAATATTAATTAGTGCATTATTGTTGCAATAATATTTCTAGAGATCTCGCTGAAATGAAGAGCAGATACAAAATTCTAATCGCATGCTGCATTTTCTTGTCGCTGCTTGTCCTCGTTATCGTTCTCATAGGCTTGTCCTTCAAGAGAGTCGGCATCAACTAGTACGGATTGCCTTACAATAATATATACCACACGATGACGAATACGATTCCCATGACTCGAGGTCGCTACTTCATAGGAATAGACCACGAGTATCTCTTGCTCCCGAAAGGCTTGGTCAAGTTCTAACTAAACATTTCCTGCTTGACTCTCGACAAAAGCCCAATCAGAATCGAGGTATTATTCCTCGCCACCTTGATCGAAAACCAAATATATAATATAGCAATAAACTATGGAGGAAATTTTCAAAATCTCGTCGAGATGGCGATGGAAGAAGCACTTCGAGAGTCGGTCGAGATCTTTAGCCTCGTTGATATAATTTCCAACAGGTCAGCTGTATAATTTTACATCCAATCAAATGTTATCGACACAATGAATACAAAATTTCCATTCCTCTACGTCAGGCTCTTCTCCGTCGGTCGGATATAGCCTTTTTGGACTCAGAATAACAGACAATTAATAGAAGATCCTAGTGTATATAAAATATATGCCAATCTTTTAACTCAACTGCTTCGGGTTCGAAAAGAAAGAATATTTTATGAGGCAGGAGGCTTGTCTATTTTAAATGCTTTAGAACTCGAGGATCCTAACCTACTCAAGTCTTATGTTTCAGAATTAAATACAATCTTAAGCGCAGTCGCTAATGAAACCGAGAAGAAAGCAATTCTCACCTACTTGATTACGAGTTCCTTAACAAGGAGTTCTCCACCACTATAATTTATGTTATGATTAAGTCATTTACTGATGCTGAAATTTAATGTTTAATATTTATTATTGTTCGTGAATTAGAATTAATTGAGAAATACAATAGTTATATCTATGAGGTAGTATAAGTTAATTATTATTCAATAATTGGATAAATACCTACATATATATATCTAAGTTTAGTATTATCATTGCCATTATAATCAGAAAACCCAAAATTTCAAATGAATGCAATCACAAAGAAAAAAACATATGAAAGACAACAGTATGTCACTACAGACGTCTAGGATTGGGATTAGTATTCTTGCCTTGTCTGTCTGGACGTCGCAAAAGAAGCGATTCGATGCAACGGATGTAAATCAGTGTTCTGCCTCAGGTGTGCTGCGAATTGGAGAAAGTTGCATAACCAGTGTCCCAAAAAGTGCAGCAAGCCTTGGACATTCACACTTTGTCCTGAAATGCCCCTACAACTTCGATGTCCTCATTCAAGTGACTGCCCTCCTATGTTTCTTAGTGTCTGGAAAGATCACATTAATACCTGCACTTTTGCCCCACTTGATTAGAAAATATAAGCTCAGCAGAAAATGATTTATCGATGTAAGGCAGATCATCACCTCAAATTTTGGCATGAATCTTCATCATAGATTTTTAATAAACTCTGTTGTTATTGCAACGAAAAAGGACTCTGCCGATCCTACTGCCCGTACTGCAGTAATTATTATTGTGTTGAATGCCGGCCTCCGCCAACCACTAAAAGTCAATGCCCCGTCGGTCACAGCTTCGTCAAGTTGGACAATGAAGCTCTATCAAAATTACCTGGGTACATCTGCGATATTTGCGGATTGGATGCCCTGAGCATCGGTACCGTGGTGTATGATGATGTGAGATGCAACCTTGGTGTTTGTGAAAGTTGTATTGGAAAACTACCTGACATTTGCCCCAAAGAAGTGCATCAGCCTAACAACAATATTCACAAATGCAACAATGCACACCTCGATAAAGAATTGAAATATTGTAAAGAATAATACAAAAAGGGAAAGTGTGACGGCTGTCACTAATATTTATTTTTGACACGGCGTTGCAATAATTGTTTCGAACGATATTGCAACTACTGCAAACCGCCGTATATTTCGCAGCATGGAAAATGCGAATACGGCCATGTTTTTAAAAATATTGAAACAGTCTAATAAAGAAGAAGTTGCTCGAAATGCATGAAAAATAATTCATCTATGATTGATTCCGAGTGCAGTATTTCCATTTGCTCGAGATGTTTTCGGGAATCGAAACGTGACAGTTCTTATTCACAGCAATTACCGGATTAATTTTGCAAGTGTAAAGGCTACCGACTCAATGTAAATTCGGAGTTGCTGACCACCAAGAAATTTTGCAGTCGCTGCAAAACCTAACAATATTGTATAATATACTGTCCAATGTGCAACGTATCTGTCTGTTCTTCCTGCATCCCGCCAAAGAATAGTGAGGAAGATTATTCGGGACATGAAATGAAAACCATAACAAGGTAAGTAGGAAAGCCTGAACTATTGTGCATAAAATGTGGGGATCGAGGCGATACACGAGTTGGTTGCAGAATGTGTGAGTTATACTTTTGTGAGAAATGCTTGCCTGAAATTAAGACTTGAAGAAGGAAAAATATCTCTATGATAAAAAAGTTGATGTAACTAATTTATTTGTAATTTTACGAATAATGTATCTTTATTTTTACTACCATGCCATTTTAAAAAGTCAAGAAAATTTCGCATTTGAATATAATATTTTTTTTAACTTGATCTTATTTGATTGTGGGATATGTGTCGAGGATATTTTAAAATTGACGAAAGAAAAAAAGAACAGTGAGGATACAAGTTACATCATCTTGACTGGATACAATCGTCAGACAATCCTCTATACAGACCCATTATGATGATATATCATACACACAACTGAGAAGATGGAATACCTCTTCGATGATGCTCAAATAATAAACAACATACAAATTCAATACTATATCTTCATGCTTATCCAAAGTTTTAAAAAACTGATTTGGTCATTTAATAATAGCTACATTCAAAAGCGAACGACTGAATCATTCAAAAACATTTAAGGGCGCGTTAGATCAACTTATTTTATTCAGATATAAAATATTATATATGTGCCTAATAGCTGAAGAGGTTCAACACCTATCTTTTTATTTTAACTTTAGGAAATTTTATAATGTAGGTATTTTTAAACAAAAACCATTTGACTGGAGTAGACACTTTTTCCTTTTGATAACCTGAAAAAGGTCTTCACATTGTAAAGATCTATTTTTTCTGAAATAACAATATATGTATTAGTAATTGGATTTTCAGTTTAAAATCTTCTCTAAATATTATATTTTGCATCTATATGATGACTAGTAAAATGAAATATCAAATTCCTACGATTAAATAGATATCTATATATTCTTTCTTCCTAAATTTATTAAAAAAAAAATAAACAGCCTAATATAGAAAAATAGAATATATAGTTTGTAAATTAAAGTGGAACCAAACAAAAAATTTATAATCATTTAAAGTCCATAGATCGAAAAACAAAATATAATACCATCAGATCCAGCTATTTTAGATTATGAGTGAAACTATCAAAGTTGTCGTCAGGGTAAGACCGATGAACACCAAATAAAACCTAAGAGGTTGCAAGCCTATCCTCAACCCAGACTAACAAAATAACCAGATAGCTATTGTCAAACCTGGGGAAGAAGAAAACACCAAAGCCTTTGCCTTCGACTATGTGTTCCCAGACACCTCAGAACAAGCTTTGGTCTATGAAAAAACTGCATACAAGCTTGTCGAAAATGTCATCGAAGGTTACAACGGGACCATCTTTGCTTATGGTCAGACAGGATGTGGAAAAACCCATTCTATGGTTGGCAAACTGGACGAGCCTCAACTTCACGGCATCATTCCAAGATCTTTCACCCATATCTTAAGCGTTGTGAGTGAGAGCGAGAAAAACCAAAAATCCTTTCTTATTCGTTGTTCATTTATCGAGATCTACAATTAGGAAGTACATGATCTGCTAGGGAAGGATATTAAGGCGAAACTTGAAGTTAAAGAAAGTCCAGACAAAGGAATATTTATTAAAGATTTGTCGATGAATACCGCCAAGACTTATGATGAGCTCATGACTTTTATGAATATTGGCAACGGAAATCGATCAGTGGGAGAGACATTAATGAATAAAGACTCTTCAAGGTCGCACTCGATTTTTATGTTATACATAGAGAGTGCAGAGAAAGTCGATCAGAAAGAGGACCGGATAGTGGCAGGCAAACTCAACCTCGTCGACTTGGCAGGCAGCGAGAGGATTAGCAAGACGGGAGCAGCAGGAGACAGACTTAAAGAAGCCCAGAAGATCAATCTTTCTCTGAGTGCCTTGGGCAATGTGATAAGTGCTCTTGTCGATGGTAAGTCACAACATATTCCGTATCGTGATTCCAAGCTGACTAGACTTCTCCAAGATTCGTTAGGCGGAAACACTAAAACTGTTATGATAGCAAATTGTTCTCCAGCAGATTATAATTTTGATGAGACCTTATCTACTCTTAGGTATGCGAGTAGGGCCAAATTCATAAAAAACAAGCCAGTCATCAACGAGGATCCGAAAGACGCACTCATAAAGGAATATGCTGAGGAAATAAAAAAGTTGAAGAAACTCTTAGAAAGTGGTGCTCCTTTGCCAGCCCAAGATATTATTTTAAGATAGTCAAATTAAGGTAATGCAGTTGACCACTCCGACATAAAGCAGAAGCTGGAAGAGAAGGAATCAGAACTGGAAAGAGAGAAACGATAGAGACTGAAGTTGTAAGATAAAATTAGACAGATGGAGCAGCAGACAGTCACTGTCAAGGATATCCACTTGGAAAAAGCTGAACTGGATCAGCTTGAAAAAGTTAGAAAGCATATAGAAGTTTTGGAAACCAGCAAAAGGTAGATAAATGTGGCCTCCGAACCCAAGAAACAAACACAACAACAGCAGCAACAACAACAGCCAAAGTCAGAAGAGGAAGAGGAGCTGATCAACCAGAAATTTAAGACGATGGCAGAACAGTTGGAAGGGTACAAGAAATTGATAAAACAGCAAAGAAGCAAGATCAAAGGGTTAGAGTGTGAGCTAAAAGATATAAACCAAGAGAATTACGCTGATAAAGAAGGATATTTGGAAGACATCCGTCTGACCAACAAAGAGAACAAACTATACTTGGGATTATTGAGTATGCTCTTAACGGGAGAAGAACTAGACACTCTCAAGGCCGGGGCCTAATACTCTGAGGAGAAGGATGACTATCGCATTCCTGCGTTCTATTTCAAATCGAAGAAACTTGTTTTTCCAAAACTCGCTGAAAATCAAGCTCTAGAAATGATCGCCAGTCAGAAAGAGAACCGCTAAATGCTTTTTGACAAGCAGCAGTCACTCGCAAACAAGGTTGCGCCACAGCAACAACAGACTGCCATCCCGCCCAAGCCGATCTCCAACAAATCTATTCTGAAACAATGCGATGAGGAGCAGTTTAGCCTCAATAATATTATAAAAAACGCCAGGACTGGAGACAAGTCGAAGGCGAGCCTCCATCCAATCGAGTCGAAACAAAACGCAGTAGGGGTGAGTTTGGAACCCATCGAGCAGAGGCCAATCAGGGATTAAAGCATTGGCGAAGCAAAACTGGTCCGCAAAGGTCAACTTTCTCCAATCCACAAATGAAATACTAATACTAATTTTTTTTAAATAATGTCACAAAGGTTGTTTTTTGAAAAGAAAAACACGTAATAACTAATTGTCCTATTTTTTATAGTCTAAAATATTTAATAAATGTATTTTATAAATCACACATGAATTTATTTAAAAAAAAAAAACACATACAAACAATAAAAAATTATCAAATACGTATACTTGAGCAAATTAACCGCATTCAAAGTTTAGATATTTATTATTTTTAAATGCTGAACTTTGTTTTTAGGAAAATCTGGTTGAAGAAAGTGGGGTTAATCTGTTTTTTCGAATAATCTACGAGTCCCAGAAACTCCAAGTTGGCCATTTGGAAAATGTACTCTTGCAAAGTCAAACCAGACTCAGCCAGTGCTTTTTTGTGTTCCTTCTCGTATGACTTGAGAACAACATTAAATAAACCTTTCCATTCGCAATGGGGGTGGGTTATTTGCTAAACCAGTCTTTCTGGAATCAAAGGTCGAACCCACTCATCAAAATTAAAGTTCTCCCATTTCACCTTTGCAGCTTCAGATCTCAGTGCTTTCGACTCGAGCTTAATGACTTTATCCAGTCTCTCATCCATTATCTGGACCGGATTTTTCACACTCTTCGGGATGTTCAGCGAGTTGAATCTCTTATCTTCTCTGTTCCTTCCAGTTCCTGCCTTTGTTTACTCTTTGATATTGTTGAAATTCTGTACATATTTCACCAGGTGAGATTCACTGAACAAAGTTTGGATTCGATTCTGAATTCTTCCAAATTTGAAATCAATATCTTACTTGCAAAACAAAGATTCAAAAGGAATTTTAAAACAGTAATTCTAGTCCATCACAGCCCGAACCATTCTCTCCTCGATCCTCAGGTCCGTTGCCCGTTAATATTTTCGAAGCAGCTAGTCGATGGTTTGAAACAGTACTCCGATTTACTCAACTTGCTTTTGGACGATTTTGTCAAAATACTTTATTTTGGTTTGGATAAATTCAACCCTTCTTACACCTTCGGCAAAAGAGATGGGGTAATAATCGAAATCGTTAATAAGCTAGAGGGCTTCTGGCGGCATATAGATGTGAATTTACTGTAAAGATGCAAAGAGGTATCTACAAAATAGTGATTTAGACTGGTAAAGCTCGATCAATCTCGTATCGCCTACTGTTGAGGCCTCTTCCTCAGTAAAATCTTCGTTGGTTGGGATGATCGCGTAGAATGTCTTCTATGACCATCGGAAGAACAGTCCCAACTCTCGGTAAGTTAATCGCGTCATTTTTTGAATTACGAATATGTGCATGGTGTTTGGGGCTTTTTCTCGCAATTCTGTGGTATGCATCTTTAGCATTATGGATTTTGGTTAATTTTAGATGATCGGAATTATTATGAAATTTTGATCCAGATGCTACAGCTCTTTGGTTATGATTGTCAGAAAGCTGTCCAGATCTGAATTTTGGTGAAGGCCGAATTGGATGAGGAAAACTACAGAATTTTTATTTTCGTCTTCCAGGTCGATGGCTTACTTGATCATCTTGGCCTTGCCCGTAAATTATTTGTTGAGGATACGTTGTTTAATAGCCTGACTCTTTGAGACGAAATCAGGTTGATATTTAATTCTTTAAAGATTCGGTTGCTTTTTGGAGTAGGTGGAGGCAAAGACTTTAAGATGCGGGTTTAACTCTCTAGATTCCATATGTTGTAAAATGCGAGACTAGTATTATGCACGACCAATATATGTGTTTTTTAGATGAGAAATAAATACTAATTGTATAGTTATGTCAATTTATCAAATATTTGAATTTTTTAAATAGTCGGTAATACATTATTTATTTTTACTGTGGGAAAATGTACAATTTTCAATTAATATAATCATTATTATTTGATGAATATAGAACTTTCTAATTTTTTTATTTTTTTTAAAAGAAATTGATATTAAAAAAAGTTTAAATAGTTGTTTTCTTATTTCTTTAAATATTTTCATCAAACTATTATTATTTTATTAGATTATTATATTTCTGTGTTTCTATTCGAAAAATAACACTTCACACCTCCATCCCACATTATACTAAAAAGAAAACTGGAAGCAAAAAAAAAAAAAAACTAATGAATTCAGTTATACTAGCTGTTATGCTTGTTGTTTTCTGCAACAGCCTGATCGTGCCACTCAAGAGCGGAGAGAACCGATGCATGTTTACTTTCTCCTATGGGCAGGATGAAACAATCAAATTGGAAATGAATTTTCCTCAAATCCCGAATCGACAAGATGGAGAATTCTTCGAGATCCAGTGGACCAATTCTGAATCCAAAGAAGTCAGCTACGATCATGTCACCAAAGGTGCTTATAAGCATGAACTTCCAGTTGAATAATGTAATCAATTTATATCCTTATATATGTATCGATATTTGTTTTAATATTTCGAACACAGCTGTAATTTACTAAATTTGCCTCCGAATCAACACCAGAAGAGATGTTGGTGTGCTCAGATTGGAGTACAATGCCCATACATCCTTTGCATATTCTAAAGAATCCATCAAGGTTCCTGACCACCTCCTCAAAAGTCACGACTTGACGAACACTTACAAACATGCTTGGGAAATAAAGGACATTGGACAAAGATTCTTGGACATTCAGAAAAAGAGAGCCGAAGAAGAGGAGAAGAACTTCGAAGCTACCCGAGATATTGGGTACAGCCTGGTGACTGTCTCCAGGGTGGAATTGGGTCTTGTGGTGGGCAGTGCCATTTTCCAGCTGCTCGCAATTAGAAAATACCTTTAAAATAAGCAAATAATGTGAAAATGATATGACCTAAATAAATAATATCCAATGTTTTCGATCTATTCGTAAATAAATAAAAAAGCATTAGTGGATTTATTAAAACTATCTATTAATGTTATACATTTTTTTTACTGTATTAATTTATGTATTATTATATATCTTAGCACAAAAAATAATACTAATAAAAAAAAGGTATATCATAAATAATCAGTCAATGTTTTCAGGTCTAAAAAACCTCCTTTTACGCCCATCGCAGGACAACCCTGATCTACAGAAATACGATCGAATCACGTTTGAGATCAACGTCTCTGAAAACATCCCTGAAATAAGTGAGGAAGTCAAGGTTACGCATGACCAAGATAAATAGCTCACTCCTGAGCATCCATTATACTATTAAATATACAAAAAGAAAGCCCCCGCCCCAGACACAAAATCCTACATCACCAAACCAAACGACTCACTTATTGGCATTGCTTTGAAACTCAATATTAGCGAAAACATTCTTAAATAGCTCAATAGTTTCAGTGGTGACAATCTCTTTCCAAACATGGTATTTTTTTATTTTTTTAAATACAACAACCCAATACTCTTGGCAATAAACATTCATATTTAATCAATAAAAATGTGTAGAAAATAAAAATACCCGCCTCAGCTGACTTGTAGCTTCTTGAAACCAAGGAACCTGTGCTTTAACACACTCGACCAAAGATCAGCGAACTCTTCCAGATAATGAATCAGTCCCATTAAACATCTAAATACATCGTCAGTTACTGTGCTGGAGGCGCAGGAGCAATAAAAGGAACTATGACTCTTAACCCTCAATATATAATGTTCACGCCACTCATTGACGATGAGGCTAACCAAGCAATTTTCTCGATGGAAAAACTTTTGAAGTGGAATGCTATTATCGAAATCTAGGATGTCCAGGAAGTTATGGCAATGGATCTCCCAAAAATGGCTGAGTAGAATTCTGATCAGCCTGCGTTCTCGCACATCGTTCAACTTCTTCTTTATCGGGTAGGCAACCATCGCATATAAGAGAAATTTAAGGACCGATTGAGACAACTTAAAATTTAACAGAAATCGATCGCTTCTGTTTGTTTTAAGATGAATGGGGAGAACGAGGAATAGTAGATCAACACTAAGAAGGAAATCGTGGAAAAAGTGCAATAAATGATTCGGAAGTGTAAGGAAAACCCTCATCCTCCTCATCTAAATTAAATTAAGTCACACGAAGAGCTTGAAGGCGAGATTGAAATGTCGCGGAAAAGAAAGAGCAGCGTAGAGAATAGAACAAAGCGAGAGAAGCTACAGCATCTGCAGCAACAGCAGCAAGGGCTTACTAATATTCCTTTCTTCGATATTTTATATGAAAATATTGTACCTCATCGGGAGTCATCATTCGAAAATTAGGAAAGCAAAGATAAAAAAAGCTTAAATCGAAGGCCAAGTCTAGTCAATATCAAAATGACTTCTGAGTCAATGCTACCCTAATAGCGATTTAAAGAGCTGGCTAGTTATTTTCCTTTACTCTTCCAGCTAAGGGACTGGTCTTTGGTTTATAGCTGCATGCAGCATGGGACATCCTTTAACACTATGATGAGGCTGACCCGAGGCAAAGACCCACTCCTACTCCTCGTGAAATAGTATAAAGGCAACATCTTCGGGGCCTTTTTGGTGGATCCTCTCGAAATGGGAAAGTCAGGCCGAGGAGAAATGTTTATATTTAAATATTAAATTCTTCCCTTCGATGAGACGAAAACATAAGTGTCTTCATCAGAAAGCAAAAACTACAACTTCTAAGTGTTTCCTTGGACAGGAAAAAATGAGTTCTTCTGTCATGCAGATTCTGATGGGTTGGGGATTGGGATGGGAACAAAATATGGCATTTATTTGAATAATACGTTAGAGAAAGGACAGTCGGCCTCGACCATAACATTTGGCAATCCGACAGGACTCTCAAAAAATTAGAACTTTGAGATTGAAAATGTGTAAATTTGGACTCTTGACGATTCAGACTATTGAATGAACATATCACTATGAAGAAAAGGCATAAAATAATGGTTATATTTATATTTATATTTATTTTGTCGTAAAAAATATTATTTTGAATAGATATATTTATTATTTCTGAATAATATAGTGAGTATCTGCCTTATATAACTCACCATTTATTAATCCAATCGCCTTCCCGAAAAATAGATGTTCTGAATAGTAATGGACCAAAGGAATATACAAAGTATATAAACAGCCTGCCAAAGCAGAAACTTAAATGGGATTACTTAAGTTTCCAGACGCAGTAACTAAAAAGTATAATGAAAAACTAAAGGTAAACTAATTATCAAAACAAAAAAAACAATAGTATAAAATAAAAAATAAAGATAAAGATAAAAGGATCAAGCGATATTGAAGATAAACTAGTAATTAAGTTAATAATATGCAGTAATATCATTTATCAGTGATCGACTCTGTGAGCTCCAGATTTAAGTTGGGATAACGCATCAAAGACAATTTCGCTTGGATAATAAAAAAAAATGAATAAGAAGGGTCTGTGGTGAAGCTGGGGCTAGTCGATTTAAACCTTTACACTCAGGAAAGGCTGATTTCCGTGAATTTTTGTAGTGATCCTCAAAAAGACTCTTATCTATCAGAAGTCTGGGGGATTGTTTTTAGTACTAACATGGCGCGCTCTGGTCTATTAGCTTTCATTTATGACAGTAAGATATTGATATTTACCTTCTTTATTCTTAAACGATTCGACTGTTCGCGATTAAATGGTTAGACATAGAGATAAGTTTTTATTTTTATATTTCATACATCTCTGGAATGAAATAGAAAAGACGAAATCGTGAAAAAAGGATTCAAAAACTAAGACTAGAAATGAAACATAAACTCGAAAGGTATGAATCAGTGGATGTTGATGGCCCCGTTATTCTTAACGTTGTTATTCGACCCTTCGACGCAAGCAGAGTTGGTCACGCTTGCGGCTATAAAATCAGTATCCGTACCTTTAGTCCACTTACCTCCTTCGTTAATGCAGATTGCACCATTATTTGCGGCGTCGTTGTTATCCCCTTTGATAGCAGCACTGTTGGTCACACTTGCTGCAATATCACCATCATCCCAGCCGGACCCCTTGCAGCCTGAAGCTCCTGAATCGATGTTGATTAACCCATTATTTTCAGCATTGTTGCACGACCCCTGGACAGCAGCAGTGTTGGTCACGCTTGCTGCCACAAAACTATTATCAACGGTATCGCAGCTTGGTGTTGCACGGACGTTTTCTACAACTTTCGGGATCTCAGCGACTTTCACAATGGGAGCACGAATTTCAGTAACGATTGGGGCTGCTTTCTCAACTATTGCTGCTTTCGCAACGATTGGGGCTGCTTTCTGCACAACTGCTGCTTTCGCAACAATTGGGGCTACTTTCGCAACTATTGCTGCTTTCGTAACAATTGGGGCTGCTTTCTCAACTATTGCTGCTTTCGCAACGTTTGGGGCTGCTTTCTCAACTATTGAGCTCGCTTTTTAGATACAAGCGGGTTCTGCACGAACAATTCGTGGAGTTTCTACCTTCGCGATAACTGGACGAGACACCGCAACTTTCGGTGTTTCTCGAGTAATAATAGGTTCGCGTGCAATATTAGGAGCTCTAATCTATACAGCTGCACAAGGTAAGTCACGATGACTGGTAATCACCGGCGGGGCACATCCAGTTTCAGCCAATTTGATGGTAGTTTCGGTTTGTTCTCTGTGTTGCACTCGTTATTTACGGTCATAACAGGTGTTATCAGTCTGAATATTCAGCTGCTTCTGGTTATCATAGGCCTTGCTTTCAGTGTAACGGATTAGCTTGCCGGCTCTGAGGGAGCTGACCAAGAGCGAAAGCAAGAGGGTGTTTTTGAGGTACTTCATTTTGTTTGTTTTTGTTTTGGTTTTCTATTTTATGTTCACGATTAAATAATTAAACTGTCATCGGCTTTATGGGAGGTTTTAAAGTCGGGAATATCTTGGCTTTGGGACTCGTTCAGTATAACTGGTAAATTATAAATCTTAGGTATTGTTAATTAATCTGCGAGTATTCTACTGATTTAACTTATTTATAGTTGGATTATGATTATTCTCATATTGTCCTCTATCAAAGTAGAATTTATAAATTTGGCGTTTTTTTTTTTTATATATTTTACTCATTAAATACAAGTCATTTTAATAACTAGCACATCGACTAAATTTAAGTTTTATTTTTTTATCTAAATCTAATAAAATGATTGGCTTCTTGAATATCTGTACAACGAATTATCCCGGCAACTGCAAATCAGAAGAAGTCTTTTTTCCTAAAGGCAGGGGCTTCGTGCTTGGTCGATAGCAACAGGTGATTAAAAAAAAAAAAAAAAACACCCACCTTCATTAGTACAGTCTAACAGACTAAAATTTTCAACGAAATTTTCAACGAAATTTTCAACGAAATTTTCAACGAAATTTTCAACGAAATTTTCAACAGAATTATCAACGAAATTCATTCTTATGTCGGTTTCAGACTAATTAAATGAATAGACTTTAACTCATTAACTAATTAACTCATTAACTAATTAACTAATTAACAAATTAACTAATAAAAAAAAATTTATAAAAGAAATTGACTAATTAATACATGAATATCTGTTGCTAAGATATTCAAAAATATAAAAATGTTAAAATTAATCATAATGATTTATGGATTAATATATTTGAAACGAATAATATTGTATTACATAAAAAATAACTTCAAAATGTCACATAAAAAAGTATATTCATTGAAATGTAATTACATCCAACAAAATTCGACTTTGTAGTAAAATGTATTATCTAAAAAATATATCGATGGAAGTAATCGTCTTGCGCACCGACTGAATGCCCATGAAGATTGCTGTTCAAAGTTGATCAGTCATCGAAACAGTCATCGTTCACGAAATGTGTTCCTGCCATTCCAGTTACTTCCTGCCTAATGTGGTACTCGAGTTATGCTTCACAAACGTCTCGTCTTTTCTGTTATACACAAAGGCCTCGTCGTCCTTCCCACAGAGGATCTCGGTTTTGTCCACAAACTTGGCCTGCAAGCATCCGTTCGACAACAGCAGCAGGTTGGCATTCCTCACGTGAATGTACTCCTTTATGAACACCAACTGCCCTTGCTCCTCCTCCTCCTGACGCTCGACCTTCTCGCTCGGTGCGTGTCTGCGGTACTTGGCAATCGACTTTGCGTAGGCGTCCAATATGTAGTCCTTTTTTCTGATATCGTTTACATCCGTGGCTTTGCCTTGTTTTAGCACCGACAGGACCCATGCGTCCGTGTAATAATACAACAGTTGGTCATTCGGTTTCTTCATCAAGAGGCTCCGGTCGTTAAAGTAAAATCCGATGTAGCCGTTGCTCATCTTGTAACCATAGCCAAACAAACTTGTGATGTCGCAGAACTCACTCACAAAAACATTGGTCTTGTTGCCCGTCTGCCACTCGTTGCGGTTGGTAAATCTGTTGGCGAGATGCTGGGTGAACGTGACGATGGTCGGATCTGTCTTGAGACTGGGGTGGCTATGCCTACCGCCAACAAAACTGTCGCCGTCAATTATGTCTCCAGCCAGCATCGCCTGCAGGTCCATCTTGGCTTCGACATCCTCCTCTTCCTCAATGCACTCGTCTGGCATTTAGAATAGTTAGTTACTGATTTGATATTCAGTCCAGTCTAATCATGTGATACATGAATGAACAAACATTGAATGTGAATGTGGTTGAGTTTAATATTTGAAAAGGTCAACGCTTTAAAGGGATCTTTGGAGCTTTAAGGTAAAGTGGTCTCCGTCACTCACTCACTGGACACCATTATTTTATTGACAAGAGATAACATTAAGTGATAGGTTTTAATAGGCCGATCTCTAAATTTATATAAAATCTGATTGAATAGCTTATTCTAATCCAGAGTTAGAGCTTCAGAGGCTATTGTTTTTGGAGCGACATGAGAGCACAATTTTAAAAAATGGGATTAGGTCTAATATTATATCAACATTTTAAAAGGAAATAAGAGATAAAAATAATAAAGTTAAATATAAGAATATATCAATATATTATGCCATTATATTATTTTATTATATTTTCTCATTATATTATTTCATTAGAATCCTTTGTTAGAAATAAAAGTAATAAATGAACGATACGTAATTATTTTTTATTTATATTAAATGGAGATATTTAATTAATTAATACTCGTATAAAATCTAAAGAAGCCGGACAGCCAGATTGCTTTCAAACTATAACAGGGTCAATCCTAAAAAAGTTTGTTTTTATTTTTTTCACCAATCCAAACTAAGTACCTTCTAAAAATGTGGTGGACCACTCACCTTACGTCCATCAACGAAGTTTACTAACCATATTCATTTACTCATATAACTTATTTTTTTTTTATTGATTTTTCATAATACAGTTATAAATCAAAGACATAGCCATATAAATATAAATATACATGTATATCTATATATATTACAAATAAATAATGATTAGTTAACTTTTCTAAAAATATTTAAATTCAATAAAATACATTTATAAATTTAAAAAAGATACGTATGAATGATTATTAATTTATTTAATATACATAAATAACATATGATTAAAAACAACACAACAATCAATATTTAAATTATACCATCCGAACAAATTATTTTGTGAAAATACACAACTGAAATAACGAAAGTATCATCTGTATTTTTAATTTGGGTACTTTAGAGTATGTTTTCTGAGCTGTTAATTACATTTATACAAAAAATAAACAAAAAATAAACAAAAAAACATGATCTTATAATCTTTTTAAACAAATAAATAAAACTATGAGCCGAGCCAATCAAATACAAAATACATAATACAAAAACGAACACGAACACGAACACTTTATACTTATCACAGTTGTTATACATGAAATATAAAAATTAAGATTATGTATTGACTGCTCTAAAAGAGTATAAAAAAAAATCAGTTGATCAGCTTTGTGGTCCGTAAGGAATAAAGACAATAGGGTAGCAATAACATAGAATCGGTTGTTGGTTCATGAAGAAATGAGTAGGAAAAACCGAGAAATAAGGACTCTGTTGAGTCGGAAGCCACTCTTGACCTTTGATCAAGGCAAGTCCGAGTTCTTGAGATTTTTGCTAACAAGTCTATTTCAGAATCTTGTTGGCCTCGCTCTCCTGGTGGTTGTCCAATGCCAATTTATTTTAAAAAATCTTGACCTCCTGGACCTCTTTCAAGGGTCCTGAAACATTGTTCTGGTCAAAAACACAAAAACTGTATGTCTACAGAAAGTCCACGTTTTTACTTCTTTTTTGTTTTTTACCGATTCGGCCATCTTTTTAAAATACCTTGGCGATCGCCTTACAAGTCGAATGATTGACCCCAACTATTGCAGCAACTTATCGTAAGCCCTGTTTTCTTTTAAGCAATCGATTTATAACTTCGACTCGGAGCTAGTAAGAAATTTTTTGGTAAGGATTTCGGGTTCTTCGGTTTAGGTGTAATTGAGAATTTTGTCGCACCATTGGTTGGATTGTAATGTAAAGTATCTGAGTTGTAAATTTGGTTAAGGAGAGATAAGAAAATTGTGAAATCGAATACCTTGTGAGGAAAATAAAAATATGTATTTAAAAATACCTATAGTTGTGATGTTTTTTAGTTTTTCGTGTTTTTTTTAGTTTTAGTTTAACTTTAAGATATATTTGATTATAAAATAATTTATATGATTATGAATGTAGATTTTATCTGCACTTTTATAGCGAAATCAAACGATTATTTCGAATGAGTAGTTGTTATATGTCTATACCAACCATATAAAGAGAGATATCTCTATTATTAAAAATCGATTTATATATGCTATTTATAACAATATATTCTAATCAATCTGTGAATTTAATTTATTTTAATTAGTATTCGTAAAATCAATTATAAGAAAATATTATATAATATATACAAAATCAACTTTAAATTTTTATTGCGACCAAATACATACAAATAGATTGTTAATTGTTACAAAGTTCATTATTTAAAAATTAGAAATAGATATTATAATTATCAAAGAAAATATTATAGTTAATTTATTTTTTTAAATAATAATAAAAAAAAATACTACAATCTGTTCAACAGGGGATCAATCCAATTTAATATAAATACAAATTATAAAATATACAGAGTAGAAAACATCGAAATGCACAATGAGCTATTTTTATATAACAAAAAATGAGATTTTATAAATCAAACTCGGACTCTTTACAACTGTCCGGATGCTTCAGTATGGTAAGGGTCTCAAATAAAGATAACGGAACTCACACCAATATTGACTAACATATCAGAAGGGTGTTGATACTATTGAGTATTTTATAATAGTCTAATAGATATATACATATATTTAAAAAATATTAATGGAGTCATTAATGGAATTCATTATCACCAATGGTTTTTCCTATATATTTTTATACTTAAATATTAATGAAATGTTTTTGTTTTTTTGAAGACACAAGGAATATTTAAATAAATATTAAAGGAGAAAACGGATTGATTTAAAAAAACTTATCTTTAAATATTAACAGCTTATATGTCAACTATTGGTCAAAGGATATCAGGAAGGAAGCACTGTTGATGTTGTTTAATCGAATAAATAAACCATTAACAAAAACATATTTGACTTATAAATAAACAATATATTTTTAAAATTACTCTATATTTTGAGATATATCACTGTTTTATTTTTTTTAATTCATTATTAAATTTATCTTTATGTTGTTTTGGATATAATAACTACTTCTCATTCTACTATGGTCGTTATAAAGTGAAGTTTGAATTGCTCAACACTATTTTGTAAAACCAACCAACCAGAAGTTTAACTCTATCTTCCAATAGAAAGCCAAGCTATATGTAAGCATCAATATTTCATAAACTATAAATATCTTATTTTATCTCCATTGTTTTGTATGTTAGCTTATTTTCTTCAATTCCTGACTTTGTTCAATATTGAAAATGTATATGTTATCGTTGTAGCTATTTTTTATATAATAGCTATATATAAAAGATATGTAATCGATTATGTGCTCTATTAATACACTAAAATACATTTAAAAATAGTAAACTCTTATATTCTTTATGAAGATATGTTTATTTGTTTATTTTCTGATGACGTTAAAAGTATAAGCAATAATGAATATAATTTTAATATAATTTTTTACATCGAAAATCTTCCAACCCCAATACTGTTTCTCGTCGACGTCCGGCCGTTTTTATCAGCAACAAAGTATCGAGGGTTGTTTGTCAATTCGATGAATATTTTTTTCAAAATAATTAATATTTAATGATCACTTAGATTAGTCAGACTGCTTGCTCATCAGTAAGAACTTGCCCAAATAAATAGAATTATTTACTTAAAATATATAATTTAAAGTAATACACTCAGCTATATATAAGAATTATGTTTTATAATAGTTAATATCCTTAAACTTGTAAGCTGCTGATACAAGTGGATGTAGAAAACAAATAGTTGCCAGTCATCTTCAAAAATGGTTCATCCTCCCCCTGACAGTCGAATATAAATTATTTACTTTCAGGGAAGTTATTATCTGGAAAAATAAGTGCAATTAATATCCACTATATTTTTTAAAATATACATATGAAAATCCCAAAATATCTTAATGATTCTTATATTTTTTTTAAAAATATCCTTTCTGTCTTTTTTTAAACATTATTATGGTTCTCCTTATCACTTATTTTTCTCTAGTATAAAACTCATAATAAGGAAAAATACATCCATTAAATCAAATCAATGTTTGATTGTATTTGGGTCCCAACAAGTGTGGGTATTGTTATGTAGGCCATCCAAAGCCTTCATCTCCTCAGCTGTCAAACTGAAGTCGAAAATATTGAAATTCTACTCGATGAACTTTGGGGTTTTGGACTTGGGCAGCGTCACGAACTCGTGCTGCAACGACCACCTGAGTGCGATTTGGGCTGCACTCTTATTGTGTTTCTTCGCTATCCCTGTCAAAATAGGGTTTTTAATCAGACTGGGCTCGTTTCTTGCAAGAGGCGAATATGCTTCGATTACAATTTTGTTTTTTCGGCAATAGTCAATAGTCTCTGCCTCCCATAACAGTGGGTGTAACTCGAATTGGTCAACAGTTGGCACCTCATCACAATGTTGTCTGAGATGCTACAAGTGGCGCTTAAGGAAGTTGCTGACTCCGATATCTTTGACCTTTCCACTATTCTTGAGTTCAACCATGGCTTTCCATGTTTCAAGGCGAATGCTTGCATTTTTTTCATCATCTGTTGAATGACCGGCTACACCTGGCCAATGGATAAGAAGCAAGTCCAAGTAGGTGATGCCAAGTCTATCAAGGATTCCCTGACAACCTTGGATGGCCTTCTCGTAACCACTTTCACTCGGATTCAATTTACTGGTGATGTACAAGTCCTCCCTTTTCACTCCTGACTCCTTGATTGCCTGCTTAATTTCGGCTTCGTTGCGGTAGATGGATGCAGTGTCAATGTGTCGATAGCCTGTCTTCAAAGCGACCTTGACCCCTTCGACACAGTGCTACTCTCGCAGCTGATAAGTGCCGTACCCGATTTGAGGAATCATGCGACCTGTATGTAGCATTATTGATTTAACTTCGCTAATCATTTATTACTTTGTCAAACTTGAGGGTTAAATTAGCAGAAATATTAAATTAATGAAAAAGATTTTTATGATGTGTATCTAATATAATACATAACTATTATATGATGACACTGAATGCATAGCATCTTATAAATAAAAATATTAAATAATTAATCAAGTCAGCCTCATCTCAAATAATATACACATAAAATATTCAAAGTTACATGTTTTGTCTTACCGAATCTCTCCAAAAAAAGAACTTTTATTTAAAAAAAAAGTGGAAAAATATAGAGATTTATAACTAATAAAATATCAACATTATTCCCAACATTATTCTTTGAAATGGAATTGAAGAGGAAACCGAGTATCAAATAAAGCAGAGGTCGCTTTATCGTCATCGCTTTGGCTTCATTGCTACTGTTCGGCAACATGTATTCCTTCGATACTCCACAGGCCTTGGAGGATTCACTCGAATAAGAAATGCACCTCACCGCTGTTCAATTTAACTTTCTCTACACACTCTTTGCATTTCCCAATATATTCACTTGCCTCATCATTGGCATCATCATCGACAAAATCGGAGTCAAGTAAACAGACATCAGGTTTTCTGAGTATTTATCATATCCATTTTTATATATAGAATATCAGTCGTAATTTTGTCACTGGGAGTTACTGTCAGCCAGCTGGTCGTCGCTATCGGCGTGGACGTTAAGTCATACTCTACCATGCTTATCGGGAGAGGACTATTCGGAGTATTTTCTGAATCACTCGTCACTGCTCAAATGGCGCTGGTCTCATTTTGGTTCAAAGGCAAGGAGCTGGCCACGGCGTTAAGCCTTATAATCACCCTTCCTGAGCTCGGAGGAGCCATAAACAGCATTCTAACACCATTAATTTACTAAAACACGGGAAACATAGCTGCAGCATTCTATGTGGGAACCGTCTTTTGCTTTGTAAGCTTCCTTGCGGGAGTGGCTCTATATTTTGTAGAGAGATACAAATAGAGGCAATAAGAAAAATACGTAATACTAGGCTAAGAAGTCGTGGAAGAGATTAAATGTTAGGATTTGAAGCAGATGAACAAAAAAGTGTGGATTCTTATATTGACAGGAACATTCGCAGTCACAGCCTACATTCCGTTCATGGACAACGCGAACCGTTTTTATCAAAAGAGATTCTGTTTTAGTCAAGTGTCCGCTGGGCACGCAGTCATGTATATCTATTTAGCGGGAATGTCGTTTTCACTTCCCTTCGGACTGCTAGTTGACAGATTTGGAAGGCGGATATACTTCTTTATTGGAACTATGGTCATGCTTCTCATCTCGCATTTGATTTTTCTAGGTCTCCCGAACTGCTCTGGAGAACAAAATAATGCAGCCTTTGTAGGATCAATTTTACTGGGTCTGAGCTATTCGATGTATTCGGCCTGTGTCGTTCCTCTATTTCCTTTTCTGGTCAGAAACAATATTTTAGGAACTACTTTCGGTCTTCTGGCAACGATCTAGAATATTGCTTTGTCGTCAGTCCCAATAATTTCCTCATCTATTGTTGAAAACCAGACCGATGTTCAGGTTGGGTACAGATTGTCGGAAGTATTTTACTGCGGGTTGTGCCTATTTGGAGTGTTTACTGCCTGCGCCATGATGTGCTTTCCAAAAACATGCTACAAGCTCAATAGAAGGAAATGTGAGCAAATGGGCGACGATGATCTCGACCCCGAGCTCATTCCCAGCAAGTTATTGATGGAGTTGGGAACAGACTATGGAATGACGAGTCCCCTGATACTGATACCCAAAAATATAGACCATGTAAGAAGTCCATATATGTTGCCCATGGATTTATGAGAGTGATATCGCATTTCTATTAAAATCTTTAAAAAACCTTTTAACCATTCTTTTTCTAATAAAGATGTTTATTAATAATTGATGATTTAATTTGGCAATAAAGTATTAATATTAGAAAGAAGAAAATAAACTATGAATCAAGAAATATAATGTTTGAAATTGATCTATTGTCAATCTTCGTCCAATAATGTTTGGATGTCTTCAAACTTTACTCTGATGCGATTTCGTTTTGATACTGGGTTCCAAAGGCTGTTGAAATCAATTTGATGGTTATACTTACTAACATAAGCCGTGTTTGTATGGTTCTATGCAGCTGTGTTTCCTCGAGGCTGCTCTTAGCTTAGAAAGCTCTTGCTTCCTAATACTGTGCTAGCGTTGTTTGATTCTTCTTCATAAATCTTTGACTTCAATTTTCTACCAACGTCGTTTAACATAGTTGAAGAAGGATGGACAACTTGCTATTTCTTTTCCAAAATGATTCCTGTCGACTTTAGGCTACGATTTTGGAGGTTAGACACAGAGGATTGGTTGTTCCAGAGTGTTTTGACCTTTGATTGGACAGTTGATAAACTCTTGTTAAGGCCGGTAGAGGGGTTTGTTTTAGGAGTGAAAGAATTTTTGCTCAGGACTTCTTTGACGATTTTGGCCTTGTTCTTCTTCTTTGTGTCGAGACTGCTCTGCAACCTTGTAGCGAAATCAGGTTCAACCTTCCACTATAGACTACCTGCTCGGTGTGTCTGAGGCATCACCATGAACGTGCACTCTGCCTCCTATTTGAGTTCTTTCTGCCTGCGTTGATAAAGTATGGACTATTATTTTTCGTTAATTTTCTCCAATGATCTCTCATAGATTGTTTTTTGAGGCTCGACTCTTCTATTTGGAAAGGAACTGATGTTGGATTCCTCAGTTAACACATTTCTACCGTCCCGTTTTTGGTGGGAGGTTGGCTTCGACGAAAGTTCATTGAAATTAGAGATGTCTGCAGACACGAATTTCTTTTGGGGTGACTGGGAGACTGTGGAGTACTCTGAAGATATTAACGCATTTGGATCCTTCGTGTATATGTTTTTCGCAAAAGAAGCTGTGATAGTTTTGTTAATATAAACTTATTATCTCTTGCATTATTCTTCCATCTATTTCTTAATGGTATTCTAAACTCTTTTCAACAATGCTTTAGAGACATTTTGCTGGCCTCTGTTGTGCAGTGCAGTCATTTTGGACATTTGACTGCTTTGAGAAATGGGTTATTTTGGCGGGCTGATATTAGATTTCTTTAGTTTTTTAGAGTAGTAACTAATGGCTGCGTGACTCATTGTATTGGCCCCATAATTTCCGGACTGATTGTGACTAGGCTTGGCTGTCGCATATCCTAATGTATTGTTAAGATTGTTGGTGGCAGGTCTGCGATATCCACTTGCAGTTTTTGCGGTTGTTTGACGTTGTTGCCGTTAGTTACTATGTTTCTATTGTGAATGATTCTATTTTTTGAATTGAGTCTGGAAGCCTTTTGGTTCTGGTTCGAAAAAGATATCTTTTGGGAGAATAGGGGAGTACCCCTTTTTTAGTCGACTGCTGTCCTGTGGAGAGTTACTTTCTGCGAGATCCAGTTCGGGCAGGATCGTCATTGTCATATCAGGGATTTATGTTATTTGCTTTCGATTATAATAACCGAGAGATGCGGAGTGAGAGAGCAGCTATTCATCCTGGTATATTGGTTTGGGGTTCGAATACTCGTTGTACACAGGATGGTGTTGTCGGGCTGCGGGTTTTTTTAGGATGGACTTGGCCAAATGGGTGATTTACCGAATAACTTCGTCTTCGTTCTGTGGATACATTTAGGTATTAAAAAATATGTAAGTAATTATAAATTAAATGAATAAATAACTAGGAAGATCTGATAAATGCGAAGACTATTCATAAGATATTGCGAATAAAACAAATAGAGAGCCCTTAATTTATTTATATATATATATAGATATATATTACTTTAGTTGGTTAGTTGTGAGCAGAGTGTTTGGAACTGCCTCTTTTAATGAGTCGATCAATCGCCGAATCGTTAAGCATGTCGAGAATGGATGTCATAGATTACGTCCAAAGTTTTTATTTTGAATATCTGACAAAAATGTGTTTAATATCTTTATTATTTTTTATTGTATTAATTGTCGCCAAGAAAAATAATATTTTATTTTGGTATTTTTGGTTAATTTTTTGCCGATCACCAGATTTTATGTATATACAGATATTTTTTTAATTATATTTATTAAAAAGTTGAAACAATAAAAATATACTTAAAACATATAAAAATAGGAGGAAAAAAAAATAGTAGGAAACCAACAATTCATTTTCCACAATAATACGAATAATACGAATTAAAATAATAATTTTTGTAATATTATCTCCAGAATATTTAATTATTCTAATAGATATCTTGAAATTTGTCAACATAACAATTCCGAATACCTTTTTTAATTGTATCAATATTTTCTTTAGCCTCTGGTCATTAATTGATAAATTATGCTTTGACTACTAAATAGAATTCGATTCAGTTTCCATTCATTATAAGATCTTATAAACTCATATGAAATCATGTCTATTTATTCAACAAAATATATATAATTCAATTGTTTGCGATCATGACAGACTCCCATTAGGGATTTCACACTTCAGGTACCCTTCAGATGTTTTGAGTTTAATGCCTATACCATACAAATAACATATATACATTTATAAAATATGAACATCCAATAATAATACCGTTAAAGCGAGCATAACCCTCTTCGTCAGTCACAAATTTAGGTAGACATTTCTCCAGAATCTTCTTCTTCGGGTTGATCAGAGCTACTTTTTCTTGGCTAAACTTATCTTCGTGACCTTCTAAAATCACCCTCTCGCCAATTTTGCCTTGTGGCGCTACAAGCTTGAAGTGAAGTCTGTCGGGGTCAGAATTCGCAACAAGCATTCCATTCGACATGAAGTCTGCAAGTTTACGAGCCTTAAGGTTAGCCATTACAAGCACTCTGCCAGTCATACCTTCAATAGGAATATGAGTCTGGAGTCCAGAAGCGATCTCACGCAGATCGGTCTCTCCAATGTCTATTTTTTAGCAATATAAATTATCAGATTCCGGATGCTATCAAAATAAACAAATATTTCATTATATAATTAAGAATGTGTTGTACCTTCCAGACTTGCTTCAACTCACCGATTCTCAAATCTATAGCGGCAAAGTCTTCAACAGTAGCCTCTGCGTCTTTTTTGGACACTTGTTCTTTTTTGTCAGTGACAACAGTTGCCTTCTCCTCTTCCTTCTTCTCTGCTTTATGAGGCTTTTGATCTGTTGATTGAGATTCTGGCTCAGCAGTAGTTGGTTCTTCAGTCTTTTTCTCCTTCTTCTCTTTTTTTGGTTTTTGTTAGGCTTTTTTTTGGGCAGGGACTTACTCTGATTTGCTAACTACTGCTTCTTCGGTCTTGACTGGTTGGACCTGGCTTGGCTGGGGTGGAGCTTGATGATGATGCACTGGTTATTGATGTTTTCCGAGGAGGGCGTCAACCTCGGAGGGTTTGTGTGGGAGTCCCAAATTAGTTTCCAGACCGGTGATGAGATTCTCGAGCTTCTCAAGGGTTGGCTTAAAGGGTTAAAGACTCATATTTTCGGTTTATTTTTTTTGAGTTGTGGTTATTGATATTAATTTTGATATAATTATATTTGTTAATGTATATAGTTCTATGGATATTTTTTTTTTTAGTTTTGTTTTTATTCTTTTATAAATAGGTGTTTTATTATTAAGAACCTGATATTTATTCTCTTAACAAA